>JAPDSC010133124.1:8804-20809 GCA_026290005.1 Latrodectus geometricus | reverse complement strand
ATATATATATATATATATATATATATATATATATATATATATATATAATGTAGATTAAATAGATTATTTAAATTTACCTAGGAATTAGTATAGAAGTTACTTTTATTTAACATATTTCCTCACTGTATAACCCATTTCTTTATTATTTTTATGAAATCGTAGTTATTAGACATGCAAAGATTATTTATAGATCACAAACTAAAAAATAAATATCAATAAAATTAAATTTAAATTTTGAAGCTAGTGATAATGATTTCATACTAATAAAAAACGACTTTCTTAATGGAGAAACAAATTAGGTAATACTAATAAATATTCCATAAATAGATCACCTTACAAGTTTTACGGTCACCAACCATTTTAAATTTAAAAAAATAATTAAATAAATGACAGAAAATTGATGAAGTGGGATAAATCAGGTGCCAAACTTCCTCATAACTTTCATTTCACTTTTTTTACTACTGTAAAATTAAACGTTTTTTCCTTGGGAACCCCTCTCACCTTTATTACAAAATCTAGTTCACAGGTGTCAGAGACTGCTGAGTGTCCTGGGGCCAGATAGAAAATGGACACAGGAAAAGTGATGAGAAAGTGTAAAGAGATCAAGAACTGCCCGTTGGCTTGCTTGACCTTAAGGTTTGAAGAGTGACTGCACGCAGAATATAATCCGCAAAAGTGACTTTCTCACACTGAAGTATGAAGGAATTTTAAAATTGCTTTGCGCGAAAGAACATTTTGCATTTTTAGTGAGCTTTCCAGTTCTGAACACAGTGACCTGGCATTTAATTTTTGTTTTGCTTATTATCAGGTTAATAACTCGCTTCTGGTGACCTTTGCTTTATGTTATAAGTCAGTTATGTAATATCATTTTTTTTTAAAAAGGAGGCACTAAAATATTAGATTTTACCATTTTAATTGTGCGACATAAAATGCTAGTCATAAATATTCATTCAAAAAGGCATTCGTTCCAATAACTTGAGAGAAAATCTTCTTGATAACAATTGCATATTATTGTTTTTATTGGTATAGGACACACACACACACATAAAAAAAAATTCGGATTTCGTTTTTTAGTTGATAGTTAAATAATTACAATTGAGCTACAAAACAATCCAATATTAATAATCTATCTCTCACTTATTATGTATTATGTAATCACATAAATGTTTATGAAAGCAAATTCGAACTAAATTATTCAAAAACTTAATTTTCAAACACAAACATTTTTATGTTTTTTTTTTTTTTTTTTGTTATTAGGAGTTATATATTTTATTTATAAGAAAAACATTTATAAATATTTATTCAAATTTCTAAATTAATATTTCTTCATTTCTAAAAACAAAAAGACATGCATCTTAAGTCAATACTTAAGGACGGGTTTTAACAAAACAATACCGTTTCTGGTCGGGTTCTAGTTAATTGCATGCAAAAATTTAATGATGTACTCCTCAGCATCAAACTTTGTCAGTTCATATGTGCGTGGGTTGCCATACCAGAATTTAAAAAATTTAATAAATTTCAAACAAATATTAATTTTGAAAATACCTTTGAAAATTTCAAAAGCTCATTCATTTTGTGAAGAAAATAATATTCTTCATTTTGTGGAAATTTCATGCTTTAGTAAACTGGTTTGTAATTTTCTGAATCCTGATTTTACGAGTTTATTTAATTTCGTTTCTCAAGTCAAAGCATTTAATTTGCGTTTTAAGAATGACGAAGGAAAAAAGAAAAAAAGGAAAGAACATCACGACACTGATGAAAAGGCGTTAATGACTTTTACCTCCAATTACCTAATCTTTCGGTAATTACTGTGGCAATTTTCACATAAAGGGCGACCCACATTTATGCCATCACACGCTTATTTGTTTATTTCACAAAGGAGATGGGGGAGGCAAACCATCTTGATCCACATTCCGTAAATATCTTCTCTCCGCAGGAGGTTCTCACAGTATCCTGTATGGCTTCTTTCTTTTTCAAATACGGCTTCCTACTTCCAGTTTTTAAGGACATCAGCTCTTATTGTTGGGAAGTTAAAGAGAAAAAAATATATATAACACACTCAACACAGTAAACATCATCTTCCGATTCCCACATCAACCCCCTCTTTATTCAATTCACAAAGACCTCCTTTGAAAATGTTTTTGAATTGCGGATGGTAATCGTTTTGAAGATGCAGCACACTTTCACAAAAAAAGATGAAGATGTTACATCCGTAATGACGGAGTGCGAAAGAGATGATTTAATGGGATTTTTTTTTTTTTTTTTTTTTTTTTTATCTCGGATGATGGTGCTTACGAGACCTGAAACCAAATCGGAAGAGACAATTTTGAGTTTGTTTTTTTATCCTCAACTTCTTGTAAGAGAAGTTGTCGAAATATCATTGAACTGTGAAAATTCGCAATGGAGAAAAAACTCATTCTAATATTTCCATTCCATTTCAATAGAAGAAAATTTTTTGCTAAATATATGGATGAATGGATAGAAAATACATCTAAAAAGTTTTACAATAAAATTGGTGTAAAAATACAAAAAGCAGGAAATACTAATAAAAATTTGTAATTGCTATGAAGTTTATATATTTTTTTAAAAATCTAACACGTTTCCTGTCTTTGATTTATTTCAATGCATATATACCAATATTCTTAAAAATGTATACTAAAAAGGCAATTTGTTTTTAATTTTATATTAAAATATAAAAATGTACACACTATTGATTCTTTTGCATGGATGTTTTTATAAAAATTAAAATAATCAGTGTACCAAAACGAACAACAAAAATTACTTCAAATAACCACTAAAACTAGTCGTGAAAGGTATTCTACAACGCAGTACACACAGAAGATCTGTTTTGACCAATAAGCTTTTAATAAGCAATAAGCTTTTTTTTTTTGACCAATAAGGATTTTAAGGTGGATAGTTGGTAATCCAATCATCGAAGTGTAAGGTTTCATGTAATCCATAACGTTAAATGTATTTGATTTTTATGTTTGAACGAGAGCCTTATCCACGTAACTGTTTGAATTTTTTTCTGGATGGGCTTAAGAATAGAATTTAGTTCTATTAAAAATAAGAATGAATTTATTCGCAAGTACACCTAGCAGAAAGGAGATAATCCTTAAAATTAGCTTCAATCAAACTATTACATTTCTTAATTCCTATCTGATATCAGTTTTTAATATTAGATATTTGCATGGGAATTTAAATTGTTAGTTGAAGGTTTTCAAAACATCACTGATTCTAGAAAATAATTAAGGTGTGTTGGGTTCGATCCTAGCAGAGTCCAAACCCTTGGCGGGAATAATTTTAGTTAGCGATAAAATTCGCCAGTCTTAGTAATCTTACTTTGATACATTAGATATGAAAAAACTTAACTAGTTCTGGAATTCTTATTTCGTTATGCCTTGGCGCTTTTTTTCACTTTGTCACTAAGTGTGGGCTCTCCTAGGATTTTACCAGGGTGTTGTAAATAGAATTTCTCTTATAAGCATTTTTTCACTGCAGGTAATAATATTTCACAACATTTTTGATAAAACAAGACAAATATCTACTTTTTTTCAGAATTTCTTATTGTAAAATAATATTTGATGATATTTCCAATAAATCTAGTTATTTGAATATAACTTATACGTTTTTATTTTCCCTCAAGATGTTTATAAAATCGCACGCAGTTACCTCTGCAATATAAAAATTTTAATACATAATACTTTATATTTAAATAGACATTTGATATTAAGAAGATATTTGATCTTCAAGCAAATTTTGGCCTTGATTACTTCAACTATACAATATGTAACTTTGATAAAATAAGACAACAAATAGTTGTAGGAAAATATCCGTTGAGAGAAATATTTGGCTCAGATTTACTGTACGGTCGCTCTTGGCGCGATTTTCCAAAGTTGGCGATAAATAACATTTTCTGGCAACCCAACCAATTCTGACCAATTACAGATGAGGGATTCAGACCAATGAAAAATGGAGGATTCTGATAAAACGCGAACCGACCAACGAAAAATGAAATATTCTGTTTATTTTCAGACCTTGCTTGTCCAAATTGGCGAAGTTGGCGAGATGTTTGGCAATTTTTTGAAAAGTCGCCAAGAGCAACCGTACAGTAAATCTTTACCAAATATTTAAGCAAAATTTAACTTCATCTGAATTGTATTCGCTTATTATAAAGTATTATCATTATAGAACACTTCTATGATAACCTTTTACCATGGATTTTCAACATGAAATCATTTAACTTTGCAATTTTATAATGTACTCTAAAATTTGTTTTCTTACCCAGTCATTTAACACATTACATGAGCAAACACAGAAGAATTTCTATTTACCTAATAATTTCTTTACCATTGTGACATAATCACGTGTTAACATGATAGGACGTGTTAATATGTCCGTTGTACAGAGTAGATTTAACTTGAACAACCTCGTCCTTACTTTAAATTGAAGGTTAAATATTTTCGTGTCAGAAACAGCAAATCTCATGCACTTTGCATATAAATTTGAAACTAACACGGAACAAAATAATAAATTTTAAAAGCAGCCAGTCAACATTTCACATAAACGTCGCACTCATGATTGGAAGATTGTGAATTTTTGTTAAAGACAAAATGAGAAAATCTAATTGCATGTAAAATTGATGATCTTTAGCATATTCGCTTCTGTGGTGCTGAAATTTCGAAAAGGATAAACTAATTTAGATGTTGATGTAATTACTAAAACATGAATTTAAATAACTTGTTATTTATAATAGGTTGGAGAAAAAGAAATCCATTATTTTTACGTGAACTTTATGTAACTTCTTTTGGATTCACTTTGTAAAAATGTTTAAAACAGCTTTCATGTAAATTTTTAGGTCTTGCGCTTTACAACTGCTGACATGCGGTTAACTTCGATCATTTTTGATATTTTATAGACATTTTCGACGATGGTGTATCCACATGCGAGGTGCATCTCTAACATCAAAAATACCCTAACGGAATCGTCGAAACAAAAATTGTACGTAACTGGTTGTTACAGTCTTATATAGGGCGATAATCACCTTTCACAATTTTAGCCACCCGGCTATCTTTTTCACCGTTACCAGAGAAAAACGAAAATGTATCGAATTTTCTGTTTGTTGTCTTCCATTTTTAAAACCTTGTACTCGTAACTGAATTAATCAAACAAAAAACCGCAAGAGGATATTTTAGTGTCAAATGTCACCTTTCCAACGAGCATAAATCTGAAATTGTTTGATAGATACTTCACGAAATATCGATCACTACAGACGTCTACCGAAAAAATTATGGATTACTTTTTCCCCAAACTAATACTTTGTTTTGTATAATTGCTTTCATTTTTATTCTGGCAGGCTCTCAAGGCAGGCTACTGACAGCCCACTTTTAGTTTTGGACTCCTTCCGGGTCCAAAACTGATTTGAAGGATTTGATTTAGCTCCACTAATTTCGGGGATGTGCAACAATAACAACAAAGTCATACTTTTGACTACCTTCAAAGTAATCACGTTTACCTCGATGAAGATATTCTTCTATCCAAACTTTCACACCACATTAGTGAATAACGAAATTTTTATAATCTTTCAGCATGACGGTCTTTTGTTAAGTAAAATACTGAACTTACCAAATATAATATGATTTACGATGCCAAATTATTTCCTCTTATAGCTGCATTTAGCTACGCTTAGTGAGCAAAAATAGAAATCCGAATCTGTAGAAATAAGTGAGCAAGAACTATTAAATTTTGAAGAAATCGATCAAAGAAATAAAACTTTTTCATAAACAATGTCATCCACCCCTTGAACTTGGCGATTTTTTTAGTAACAATTCAACGTCTCTTTCACCTCAAGTGGTATTACGAAGCGTTCATACCTACAAAGACAATTTCTAAATAAAAGGTTAGATGGAGTTGGTTGAGAGGTAAATCGAGTTCTCCAAATTGCTTGTGTCACGTCATATTTGCCGTTTCTTAGGTAACCAAACTTTTCTCTCATTACAGTTGACATTTCGAACAGAAAGGCATTTGGATGATGATACAGTAATGTATCTTCCATTCAGTTTGAAGTGCTTGTTTTGATTTGGTTGAACTTGAAATTGAGACCTTCATGTTTATTATCGGATAAATTCGGAGTTTGAGTTTAATCTTAGCTAATGAGCTTCGTTACATGAAACGCTAACTTTGTTAGAAGACAATGAATCGACTTATTTTGTAAATGTTCTATTCTTTAGATTTAAATTGCTATTTTTTTTTTTTTTAAGACAAAGTGTGACTCAGGGTAGAGGTCGCTTAAAGACATGTGTTGCTATAAAAAAAATTTTCATCATAAAATTTATTTGTATAGATAATTGAAAATTTAAATATATATGAAAACTAAATTTTATTTACAAATATGAAGTATATTATAGATAAATATATAAATATGGACAGGCAGATAATATTGATTTTTATTTTTAATAAAGTTAAAATTAAGCAAATGCTCTATGACATTTAATAATGTAAATTCTTTTAATACAATTTTTAACAAAATAAATATATAAAGCAATTATTAAAATCTCAAATTCAAAAAAGTCTTTATAAATATAGAAGTCTTCAATAAGAATAAGATGAATCATTTGGAATGCGGAAAGGAGGCATTAAGAATAATATTACAAATAAAAAATTGAAGTAAAATATTGAACAAAATATTGCTCTATAAATCTGATTTATAAAATCAGCAGTTTCCTTGAATATTACTAACATAAATAAATATTATAATAACTTCAAATAGATCCTTAATGTAGTTCAAATTTGCACATGAATTTGTTATAATTTGTGTGTGTGTAGTTTGTACAATTAAAAAAAAAACCCTGATAAGTCTAATGGTTCTGAAATTAATCAAATGCTAATAAATAGGAAATATCATTACAATATATTTTCTTTTAAATATAAAAGATAACTCTGTTTTCATCCATAGAAATAAATAACTTCTAACTATATTTTTATTTGATAATTTCACTTCAATTAAATATATGTTTGCTAATTTATTTAAACGAAGAACCTTAATAAATTTCAAGCAATGTAATTATTATTACGTAAAAAATAATATAAAGCAGCAAAAATAATAATATACTATTAAAAACAAAAATAATTTCTATGGTTTCAAAATATCACATTTGTGTGAGATCCTGGAACAGGTGGAAATTTAAGATTCGTCCCAATTTAAAATAACAGATATTATAATGAATAAATTACTGAATAAAACTTTCAGTGTCCATGCATTTTTACTTTATGTTGTAAATATAACTTAATTGTAACGGTTAAAATGTGTTCACAAAGAAAAGCATTCATTTTAACGATCTACTTTAAAATAAAAGCTTTTGTTTATGAATATTTTTTCTGTTACATATTTCACCGGTTCGGGTGAATATGTCAAAATTAGCATTATTTAGACAGAAGATCACTCAAACTTATCAATTATAACAAGCCATATAATTTTCAATATAAATTATTAAATTTATTTCTAATTATATAAATTTATGTGTTATGCAGACACTTGTTGCAATTTAATTTGATATTATTTGCAAAAATAAAAAAAAAAAAAAAAAAAAAAAAGAGAGAGAGAGAGAGAGAGAAATTATCACGTAAATGAGTATGACGCGCTAACATATGTTTTATGGCGAATAATCACTCATCATTATTTTATTTTGGGCATATTACGTGATTCTTAGATGATATATTTTGATGATAAAAATGATTTCCTTTCCTTAGTTTCATGATGAATATTTAATTCTAAGAAAAGCACAAAAAAAAGGGATTGACATTTCTTCCTAGCTTTTTAATAGAATATTTAGAGCTTATATTCATTTTTAACGATTGAAAAGAAAATATTATAAATGATGAAATAAAAATAATTTTACATTTACATATAAATAACCAGCTTTTCAAAAATATGTACTATTGCAGATTTTACATTAATTGAAGTTTCCGAAGCATAATTCACATTTCCGCTTTTTTTATTTGAATTATGTCAATCGTGACAGAATTTATTATAGCGATCAGAATACTTGGCGTTTGTCTGAATATTTAAAGCTTCCATGGTATCATTTAGCATTTATTATTTATAACTTAAATTATATCGATTATTCATAATAAGAACCACTACATTTAAAAAGCAAAGACCACCGAAATATTAATCAATTAAAATTTCAAAATATAGTTGTCTACTATATTTGTACACTCCGAATACATTAATACAAGCTAGGAAATCAAATTATCAATGCATTCACTTTTAAAATGTATTCAAATAATAAAAAACATTTATTTATAACAATAAAAGATTTTTAAGAATAATTGTTTTTCGTAAATATTTTTTCATCATTACTGTTTGTAATATAAAAATTAATTTTTCACAATAAATTGCGCTTATAATAAAAACTATTTTAAATTTTTGGTATTTTGCAATTACATTGTGATTTATAAATTAATTCATTTTTGAAATCCAATTCAAAGTTCAGATTTAATTTCGTAAAAATGCATTATATTTTTATAAAAAAAAGCATTATTTAATATATTAAGTGCTTATATAAGTACTTATATGTTGTATATTACTAATCCAATTTCGTAAAGTCCTAATTCTGATGAAATGTAACGAAAATATGCTGAATTGTTTAAGATTAAAATTTCACCACTAAATTGAATTGTAACAATTGATTAAAAAAGCATGTGTGTATTGATTTGATCAATGTAAATAAATGATGAAAATATCAGATTTTACTGTGAAATATTCACAAATGAAATAATGGCTCTTAAGCTTTGCTTTAACACCTGTAACACATATGCTGGATAGGATATTTGTTGTAATGGAAGTACATAGTAACCATTAAAATCCAGGCTGATTTATAATTTCAAGCAATGCAATCAGACTTCTGATCAAATAAAAAATATATAATTGAACATAGTATCCCAGGTAATTCTGTAAATATTCAATTAAGATTAATTACCTGATAATGAATTATCATTAAATTTATTAAATTTTCACTTTTTAAATTTCCAACACAACGCGAAGTTTTTGAATGTTGATTTTTAGAAATCATATCGAATCAAACACAGCATTGTTTCGTGAGAATTTTAGAAAAAATATGAAAAATTTTTCTAGTAATTCCTGAAAATATTTAGTATCAAATATTGAGTTGTCAGGACTTTTCTCATGTCAATAAATTAAAATATTTTGGGTATATATCTTACATAATTTTTTGTCTGAAAATATTTATGTTCTAAATAAATGTATATAATAATGGATTCAATATTTAAAAATTACATTTGAGAATGAATTTTTCAAACGTTTTAAGTTGTATTTTTAAAGAAATATTCTCTTTTTCCATTTTTATAAAGGTGACTATTTTATTCGAATATATACTTTACAAAATATTTTTAATCATACGGGAGTATATGCATATTTCTCTGAAGATGTATAAGTACATCTACTATTGTTAATAACTAAACAAAGTATAAAGTATATTAATAATTACAAATTAGTACCTGAAAAGGATTTGGAATAATATTCATAAAAATAAATTTAAATAAATATTAATCAGTTTAATTAATTTATTTAAAGTTGTTTTTAAAACTTAGTAATATTATTTAGTTTAGTTATTTAATTAGAATAATTAAACTAACAAATTAGTTTAATAAATTATTTTTAATAATGTGTTTTCAAATAGTTACAATCTAATTAATAGTCTCTAATGTTAGACTAACATTAGACATTGTTAAACAAATGTTTACGTATTGTATGAGTTGTTGTTGTGTGCCAGCCAGGCCGGCAATATGGGGTGCGCTGCTCCACTTTTCCAACTGAACCATATTTGGTGTGGAGTCCGACTTCCTCAGTACACACATGCCATAGGTACCCATTCACACACACACACACACACACACACACACACACACACACACACAAAGAAAGGACAAAGACAAGAAAGAGCGAGAGAAAGTACATCCATGCCCGAGCCAGGATTCGAGCCCAAGTCCCACCCATCTGTAGTCAGGTACGCTAACCACTAGACAGGTTGGGCGGCTATTGTATGAGTAAAACCAGTATATATATGGTTAATTTCCTTTAATATTTTTACTTTTGTAATTTATTTTGCTTATATTACGTTAAAATTTCATTTAACTAAAAAAATTTATCTTACGTATATGCATACGCTTAATAATTTTCTAAAATAAACTAAAGATGATGATTGAAATTAATTAATTTTGAGAAATCTTCATGTCTTCAAATTTCGAGGAGAACTTAATGACAAGAAAATTTATTTGCATTATTAAAACATATTTTAGCTAAATAATTAGGATTTATCTTTATAATAATGTTATTTTTCCGAACTAATTTTTAATTTTGCTATTTCGTGATTAATTTATAAGAATGTTATTTTTATAAATTAATATTTTTATGAATGAAAAATTATTAAAAAATTAATAAACATTATAGAATCTAATAATATATTCATTTGTAAAAACATTATATCTTTTGTTGTCATGTACAACAATTTAAAAAAATTTTCTCAAGCATTTCAATTCGCTAAGATTTACAAATACACCAGGAGCATTGCCCTTTGCTAGTTTCAACACACCACGCAGTTTACAGCGGCAACAAAAACTTAAAATTTATACAAGAATTCACAAAACATTAATTGCTCTCGGCCGACGATTCACATGCTTACATTGGAAAAGGAAAATAAAATTACATTTTTATGAAAAAAATAACAAGTCGGAAATAGGAAATGATCAGCAGCAACAGCATCGATCGGTCGATTTTCTTTACAAAAAATTATTTTTCATGCGATTTCTTTTCCCCGAGGCATTCCGCATTCAACTTTAACAGCCCTTTGCGCATTTTACGCAATTAAACCATATCCCTTGGACATAAGCCGAGTCGCCGTACATAACAATGAACCGTAATTTAACAGTCGTGAGGATATTTTTCTTGCGCTCCACCGTAAAATTGGACGGAGTACAACATTGGAAAATTGCCGTAGACGCGCGGTTGCCTGGTTGCGTGTAAGACTATTGAATCAACTGGCCATAAATCACTCGGAAAATCGGAAGGACATTCCTGGTGCGACAGAAATGATTCTGTGGGGATCTGTTGATTTCCATTTTATTATTATTTTTTTTTTCTGTCCCGGAGGCCCACGAACTTTCTCTCCATATATAATCGAACCACTCACAATAATCTATAGAAAAAAAGTTCATTGATTCGATTCTGGCCTTTGTTTCCATCAGAATATAAATTTAAAAATGCTCGGGTAATTTATTCGGATTTCTTTTATTTTTGATATCCAGAAAATGGTTTTTGAGACTTGCTGTTCTATATCATTTTCTAATGGAAAACTTTTAAGGATGTGAAAAGCATGTATGATGAAACTGAATTTAATGTTTCTATGGATTATTAAATGCTATTTTTTAAAACTATATGTTAAATTCAGCCAATTTTATGTTTGCAACCCTAAAAACTAAATTTTATCCAGCTAATTTTTCCAGCTTGATATCAACTTATTCAAAAATCAAGGCTTTGACTCGCCAGGTTAAAAGAAGCAGCCCATAATCAATTCTAAATATTTAGTTTATCCCCCGATGTCAAGTTGAAAACAGATTCTCCAATTTGTGTGAAAATGAATGTTTCCAACCACCTTTATATTTCAATCACATTTATCTCGACATTAAACTGTAATTTCGCCTTTATTACCTAAAACTAAGGTACATGAAATACACATTATTATGCTCAAATAATAAAAGTTTATTTGTCCTCTTAACAAATCGTCAAAATAGTTCTTGTTACTTATGACATTTTGCGAAGCCAGGCCTGCTGCCCGTCTGGGACTGGATGAATGAAGTCACAGGAAGAGCGTTTTTCGTTTTGAACAGGTCACCCCCTACTGAGAAATACGACTTTGTCTCACAGATAGCATTTCCATTTGGTTATATATATATATATATATATATATATATATATATATATATAT
>JAPDSC010133096.1:16728-28509 GCA_026290005.1 Latrodectus geometricus | reverse complement strand
CGAAGAAAAATAAAATTTGTATTGTGTAAATTTGTTACTGTGAAAATTGAATAGAAACTTATAAGACATTTTTTTAAGGATTTTTATTTCTGAAACTGCTGGTTTATCTGACATCTATTAATATTCATTCTACAAGATAATTATATTATTTTTAAAAACTTGTAAATATTTTACATAAAAAAAAGATAATAGTTCAAAGTCTCTTGCTGATTAATGCTCAATTCGACATTTATTTTTAACAGCAAGCTTAAGTTATGAAAATAAATGATTGAAAAAAATTCAATTAGTTTAACAATGTAATTGAAGATTCATCATTTAATATAATTAAACAAAATATCCTTTAAAAAAATTATAGCAACATTTTGGCAGTGAAATTTTTATAGCTCATTTTTATCTATTTTTATTTATTTGTTAATTTCATTTTGTTCATAAAAAGGTGAAAGTATAATAATTCGGGTCATTTTTAAACAGTATATTAGAGGAATTTCATAGTTAATATTATGCTGTTTTTATAATGCATAAATTATTTCAAATTCTTGCTGAACTTAAATTAATTTTAAAATTTCTTTTAAGCGTTTCCATGAATTTATATAAGACTAAATATATTGATATATTAATTGAAAATATATCAATTCATTAAGTCAGTAACAATTATATTTTTATACGATTTTTCTTGAAGAAAATTTATTTAGTAATTTTTGTCAAGAGATAATAATTTAGTGTTTATCATTGTCCTCTTAATATACAAAATAATTTTATAATTGTATACTATATTTTCTCATTATTAATCAATGGGTTGTAATCTTAAAAGTTACTGATGGATGTTTTTAATTTAACTTTAAATAATTATTTGTCATAAGTTTAAATAATATTTCATAGTAAAATAAAAATAAGGCAGCACAAATGGTTCATAACTTCGGAATTATATTTACAGATATTCTGATTAGCAAAGTATACAGGATTTTAACAAAAGCATTTTAGTTGTATTACATGTACGATAGAGGGCAATCTATATATAAATTAGAAGTAATTTTCCTTTATGCACAAAGAGTAAGCTTTAAATAGAATAATTCGTCAGAAAAGGCTATGTAAAATCTTCATATTTTAGGCTAATAGCATATATATTCAATTGTTTATTAAAGGCTTGTTTATGGGGAAAATTCCAAATGAGAAATTAAGATAAGTATTCTTTGCAAATATTAAAAAAGAAAAGAATGCATTTTCTAAAGCCCACATTACAGGAAGTAAATATGTTACATCGTTGAAAATGCGTAAAACAATATTGCTTCTAATACTAATCAGGATAAAATCATCCTGTTATAATCATATTAGGAGTCAAGCTGCGAGACTATGAGGAAGATAAATATCAAATGTTTGTCATTTGCTGATATTTATCGATGTTGAAAAGTGGATTTTCTTGCATGATGCTGCAACCTCCTTGATCTGCTCTTTTTGTTGCAGGTTATGCAACACTTTTCTTTGAAGTACCAGGTGCCGCACATGTGACGCAGAGATTTGCACAATCCATTCTCCATTTTATCACGGCATTCACTAAAAGCTAGAAGAAAACATTAAGAAATTTAATTAATTTTTTTAAAAAACAACAGTTACTATTAATTTAATACCAATTATAAGCACAATTTCATATTTTTTTCTATAAAATTCAATTGCATTAATTATAAGGATTGTAATTATAAATATCCAAGAATTTAAATCGTGGTATAAATAAAGTTGCTGTGCAACCAAGTATACATACTCTTTATTAACCGTCTATTGTTGTAATGTGACAGCCAGGCTGGCAATATGGGGTGCGCTGCTCCACTTTTTCAACTGAACCATATTTGGTGTGGAGTCCGACTTCCTCAATACACACATGCCATAGGTACCCGTTTATAGGGTAGGCAACCATTCACACACACACACACAAAGAAAGTACAAGAAAGAGAGAGAGAGAAAGTACATCCATGCCCGAGCCAGGATTCGAACTCAGGTCCCATCCATCTGTAGTCAGGAACGCTAACCACTAGACAGGCTGGGCGGCAACCATCTAATAAAAATTCAATTTGCTATTTCTTACTGTCAGTTATTTTTATCGCAATTGAATCGCAGCTATTGTTAAAAATGGAAAATATGTATGGATGTTGCATTTCTGCATCCAAGTCTATTGTATTAGTGGTTGTGAGTTTTGATATTTTCTCTTCTGTGATACTTAAATACAACTACTTATGAGAAAAACAACTTACTGCGTTGTAACATGAGAATCAGTAAGGAATGAATGTTCAAATGACTCAAGAATATTCAGCAGTTATACTCTTTTCAATGTGTTGTCAAATTAGAATGCTAGAGATCATCGCGAATTGCTGATTTCTTTCTTAATTAGTGTGTTCTGTGCAAAAACGTGTTTGGGGATAACTATTGTAAAATAATGGAATATAAAGTTTGCTTTCTGAACACACATCTTTCGAGATGAGTTCGGAGAATTTTTTTTATAAATTTTTACCTTGCGACTTACAGTTATAAGAACCTATAAAAAAAAAATCCCTCCAGAAAATCAAAACTTGGAAAATATCCAAGTGCCTTTACACAGCATTTAAAAATTGTCCCCTACATGTATCGATTGAATCATTATTCATGATCTTCTGTTACATATATATATCGGTCTTTTTGTTAAAACTTCGAAATTCAGGGATCACCGACAATGCGCATTATTATACAGGATAATTAGCTTTAACACCTCACAGTATAGCTTAAAATTAGTCTAAAATTCCTGAATAGCTTAAAATTAGAAGCTTAAGTAAGTCTGCCTTAAAGTATCCAAGAAATAAGAGAACTTAACAGTCAAACTGCTATTTCTCATGCAAGATGTAATTATGGTTCTATATCTATAAAATATCTTCATTTTTTTTCCAATTCAGTAGGCAATTATATCCTTATGCCGTACAGAGATCAAAGAAACACAAAAGGAATTAAGAATACTTAAAACATTAAAAGCACTAAGAACATAAAATCAGGTAGGGAAACTGTTGAAAGAGTCTCTAGCCTCCCAGTATCGGGAATAGATACTGCTCTTAGAGCTGAGAAAATGGGGATATGCTCAGTATCCATAATCGCACCACTGCGGCAGGAGGAGGGGGGCAGATAGAACTATCCACCAAATTGAAACGGAAAAGATAGGCATATAAACAGTCATGCCCAGATGCCAGGCAGCCATTGCATTACCTCTTGGAAAGTCGGGGAGGTTGAGGATAGAATTTCTCCATGGTTTATTTTATTTTTATTCGATCTTTTAGTAATGATATGTGGATTGTCTTAAACATTTGATTAATTTTTAATGATACCGACTAATAGAAAACGAAATTGTATGGAACCTGATTAAGTAAGCAGCCTTTTTTGGCCAGCTCGTCTACCTTTTCGTTACCTGCGATACCACAGTGCGAGGAATCCATTGTATTGTATTGAGGAATCTTTCTTATTAGACATCTACATTGCAATATAAACACAGTGTCAGGAGCCTGAATACAGTTGGCAATGGCTAGAATCACAGTCTGTGAATCTGAAAAATTGACAATCTGAACTTGTTCGGAAAGAGAAGGGGAATCGTCTAGATGGGCTAGAACTACTTTATTTGTCTCAACTTTACCATCAAAAATGGTCTTGTATGTCCTCAATGAAAGATAATGAGCGAAATACAATAAATACCAGCTCCGGCCGCACCGTCCGTCTCAAGCTTTTCAGTATATATTTGAAGCCATGTTTCAAGAGGAAAGCGATTGTAAATAGTCTCCATCCCCGAGCCGAACAAAGCTTCAGTACAGTTTTGGGATTTTAAAACTGGACACACAAGGTCTGAATGATATGTTCAAAGGGGGCAGTAGAGGCTCGATCCGGGCTGGGATATCACGCTCATCCATTTCTTTTAATACAGCCTTCAAAAAACCACCTTCAGTCTACAGCCTGGGAGGGGGGAAACGTTAATCGCGTCTGTAGCATTCCTTAAGCTACACGTGCTCCTCGGATGGTTCTCAGTCATTAACAATTTTGCAGCCGAGATCATCAATGGAAGTTTGATTTCATCTGTCTTTATCTGATTTTAGTGATTTTATTAGAAATTAATATAAAATGTCTTTATAGAAGGTAATAATGGCTTAACAACGGCCTTTGGCCATTAGGCTGTATACTTTGTAATATCAAAAACCATCCATTTATTATTTTCTTTCCGGAAACGTTTTTCATAAATAGTGAATGGAGCTCATGTTCCGCAAAGCAAGTAATTCTAAAAGCAATCAAGCATCATATTCCAAACGACATGTATGAAGAAAATAGAACGTAATATCTATTTTTCATTGTTTTACAATGACCTAATAGAAATATTGTGGGACTTTAGTGATATAGTATGACTTTAATATTTTCTAATATCATGTAACATCATCCAGTTTACCACAATAAAATTTTTATTATTTCATTCTTTATTTTGCTTATTCGTAATGTGTTGTGCATTTTTTTTCTACTTTACAGACAACATTTATAGTATTTTTGCTTATTTTTAAATTTTTTTAATATTTTTAATAATATTGAAAAACAAATTTCAGAAAAAAATAAACTGCAGTTACGCAAATTTCTTTCTATAATTGAATTGAGTTACCAAAATAAAATGCTAGATATTTACTTTAATTCTAAATATGGTTTGTTAATTGAACAAAATAAGAAAGATTATTTTTGTATCAGATATTGAAAATTACCAATAAAATCAATATACGGGTATGAACGAATCATTAATTGCTTACTTGAGACATACGTGGTATATTAATTTAATAGATGGCAACAATAGCGCTTTTCCAAAAATCAATTGCTGATACAATTTTTTTTTTTTTTATTCAAAAACACCTGATTTTCCGATTTTATTTTCTTAAATCAAACTCTCTCATACATAATGGTAAAAATCTTTTTTTTTTTTTTTTTTTTTTTTTTTTTTTACAAATTTAACATATTTTACTGCCTAGCTAATTGACCTAGGTTTTCCATATAACTCTAGAATTCAAGTCAATGTTTTATGTGACATGTTGAAATTCACATAACGTTATTACCAAATACATTTACAATACATTCATATTATTTCTGTTATACAAATTACATAAGTAGTGCTAAGTTAATTTGTATCGATATTTAATGAAAATTGAAAAACTAATATTTAAAAATACGGTAAACACACAATTATTATTGTTTTTCAAATAATTAAAGAAATTAGGTATATATATATAAATATATATATATATTTAATAGTAGTAATATTTGGATTTAATTACTATTTTCTGTCAAATAAAATAAATGGAAAAATTGAAATATTAAATTTAATAAAGGATAATGTTATTACTTAAAAATAGTTAGAAACATTATACAATACTATAATAGCAGAGCAGTGAAGATTGATATAATATATTTAATACATATACTTTTCTAATTTTTTTCAATAATCGTGTAAAGGTGCCGTCTATATTTTTGGACAAAATAAAAATAAATAAAATAAAATGAGCAATGACTTAACAATCATTTTTCAAGAGTTTCATTCTGTTAAAATTAACTCTTAAATGATGGAATGCACATTAAAATATTCAACACGTGAAAAAGTATAAAATTCTTAAATATATTTGTACTTCTTGTTCACTGTGGCTTGAAGTTATGTTTTAATCAGATTCAAGATGCATGTTGGTGATGATATGTATCTACAATGATAAACTTTTTTGCATTTATGGAACTATAAGTTTCGTCTATACTTAAAATAACACACAAAAATATATTATTTATTTTAAAAATTTCAATAAATAAATAAATTGTACATACTTTATGAACAACAACTAAATTAAATTAAATAGAAATTCAAAATATATTTCCATTAAAAAGCAAGTATTTTCTTAAATATTCTTTTGATTATTTATAAATTTCTAATGTCATTTTTACTGCATAAATCTTTTTTCTTCGAAACAAAATATTATGTTAACAAAACAAACAATTGATAAGAAACATATTGTTTTGAAAATTCTTTTGGCAGCTGTAACTTCTTACATAATAAAAAATGGAGTGTTTTGTTTCTTGGCGCATAACGTTCAAGGTCTTCCCAGTAGAAAACTAATGAATAACTTTGAAAAATATTATAAGTTAGTATTTATTTTTTTAACGTCAAAATCCATTGATTTTTTTTCACAATTTAATACTCTCAAAAAAGGTTTGAATTTTATAAAGTACCAGAAACATAGAAGTATTACCGTGGGAAAATTGCCTGCAAAATTTTGCTTCGTATTTATTATTTTGATAAAGTTGATTTTATTTACAATATTAAAATATATTTTATTATGCTATAACAAATACATATAAGTCAATCAAAAAATTTAAACAATTTTGGAGCCACTAAAATTTTAAATATTTTAGAGATTTGATGCCAGACACCACATTCTCTTTTGATAATTAATACAAAACGTACGCTAATTAATATATTAATATTAATACATGTATTATAGATTGTTGTGTACACTGTAATACATTATAAATCATACACAGGGCTTACTTTGATTAGTATAGTATTATTAATAAAAAATATAGTTTTATATTAATAATTAAAAGAGGTACATCACATTTTCATACATTTAATTTTATTGCCTTGATAATATTAATAAGAATTTTAGCATTGATTGGATTAAAGTAATTTATTAATTTGTTATAAGTAATAAAGTATTAAATTTATTAATAGAATAAAAAATGTTAAAACCCAAATCCTTTTTAAATTTAATTTGAATATGTTAGAATTATTAATCTTTTTAACTCCATTATGAGTAAATTTTAGCCTCGTTGATTCATGAAATAATTTAATACCTTAATAATTTATTTTAACTTTATATATATTTCTAATATTGCATATTTTATATAAGTACTTGAAATGTCTCCACTTAAAAAAACTACGCTTGGTAATATCCCCTATGTTTGGAATATCAGTGTCACAATATTAAAGATGATGCACTCAATGTCAGAATCCAAGTTTTGATCTAAATTCTCAACTATTTAATAGTAAAGAAAACTTAAATTTTTGAAATTCATCATAATTCACATGAACATTTCTAACAAGATATATTTAATTCATTTGCAATTCCATCGACTTAGTGATTTTATTTACAGAAAAAAGTTCCTTCAAGCAAATAAAAAACTCAATATATTTGAGGGAGTTCTTGGAAATTTCATACTTTTTAATAATATCTTGTATGATTTGGTATTATATTTTTAGTACATGTTTCTTGAAACTGAAGACACACTTAAGAACATTACATTATTTCGTTCAGGGAAAAAAAATGATATGAATTTTCACTTGGACATTCTGCCAAAGATTTTCAAAATTGATTACAGCTTTCAAATTACAATGCATTGTAGATACATTTCCATACTTTTGAGATATTCAACAGAATAACTTTTTACTAAATTTTCTCCAAAGAATTATATCTAATTTTTTAATCAACTCTTGAACTAAGAAAACGTTCTTTCAGTTAACTAGATTTAATGTAAATCCACTTAATATTTTAATATATATTTGATTAATTTATGAATGAATAAATAACCATGAGGAATTAAAAATTTTTGAAAGGAATTGTGGTTAAATTTATCATTATTTCGACTCCCGTTATTAGAGTGATAGCGTGGATTATTATCAGAAAAAAGAAACTCACCTGCTTTATTTTCGGGGCAAGGATCAAGGTTACAAGGTTGTCGGTGATTGGGTTTCAGCTCGAGTGAACAACCGATAGCAGGGTTTTGTGACGTTATATTGATGCACTTCACATGCCTAATTTGTACACCACCCCCACATGTCGTAGAACACTAAAAGAAAAGAAATACATTAAGTTCAAAAATGAAAATTCAATAAAAATAATAAAATCAAACAAGTACATTATAGTAAGTTATTTTAGATTTTACATTACTAAATTAAAAATCCCTTATTTTACTGAATCAAAATTAATTATTTGCTAACACAAAGGAATTCTTACAAATTATTATAAATATATTAATATAAAATCATGTGAGAGAATTAGCTTACTTTTGAAAATTACATTTGATTTCAAAAATTAAGATTTATCAAGTTACAATCATTTCTTATTTATGAAGATAAATTTAGGGGTTTATATGTTAAAGTGCATTCTGAACTACAGTCATATACGTCAGATATAAGAAAATTGAATCAACTTCAAAAATCAAATCACTTTTTGTAAATAAAAAAATAAACTTTTATAAGGAATTATAAGTTATGTATACGTATTAAGCATAATAAAGTAAATATAAATAGAAGAATAAATGAAAATGAAAGCAAAAATATATTAAAATTCCCATTTAATTGATAAACTTAGTTTCACTATTTTATAGAATTTAAAAATTGACTATATATATAGTATGTTAGGAAGAAAAATTTTGTTTAAAACCAAATTTTTAAATATGGAATTTCTAAGAAAAATTATATATTTTAAACATTAAACGCCTTAAATATATAAACAGCTTTGATTTTCTAATTTTTCAAAGTTTATACAATTCCAGAATTTTATCTTGTATTTCAATATTTATGTTACAAGTTATTTGAAATAGTCCTATAGAAATGTCATATAGAATTTCTCTGTATATTAAACATATCCTAAAATAATCTTTCCTTCAAAGCTGATTTCAACAGGAATTTTGTGCACATAAGGAAAATAGTTTTAGCCTAAAATATTTAATAATACGACTGTAAAATTTCGGTTGTTCACAAAAGAGATAAAATAGTTTTTACAACAAAAGAAAGATAAATAATTGCTTTCAATCCTACCTGACTCCAGGGTCCATCCACCCAATCAATGCAGGGACGTAAAATACAGGTGGCTCTTTCTTCTGGTTTAGTGTTTGGATTGCAGTGATGACTTTTTGGGCAGTTAACTTCTCTGTGCATTTCCCCTTCGTTGCACTTTGCAGAACACTAAGAGAGTTTTAATCGTTTAATATGTGGGTATATTTAAGTGAAATTATATTCATATCATAAATACATTTAATAGTGTTTGCAATATGACATACTTTAAATTAATTATTTCTTATAATGCATATAAGAACGCAGAACTTTAAAAGATGCAATTTTATATATACTTTATTCATACAAAACATTTTTTTAAATAAGCTTTTAAATTTCTTTAACATGTATTTTTAAGATATGAAATGTATTTTTATTTTTAATTTCTTTTAAATTATCAATATGAATTATATAAAATAATTTAATCAGTTTTATGATCATTTTATCCCACAAAAAATTTGATAGAATAAATTTTAAAAAATTATTTATTTTAATTACGAAAAAAAATTTATCTAAAAATATTTTATCATTAATATTTGCTTTATCTTATGAAAATTTAAATTATTTTTTGTAAATGTATTTTCAACTAATAATAAAATAGTGTTGAATATGACGTAATGTGTGGTCAACCAATTCCAAATAGTTTAGATAATATCAGTTCCAAAAGTCCAAAAGTTCTAAAAGTCGTATTTTAGTAGAAAAATAGCTTTATCAAACAATACTGATTTATCAACTCTAAGATTACAACTACAGGAGAAAAGTGTAAGTAGAAATCTATTCTAATATATTTCTGAGTATGTACATACTGACGTATATGTATGGTTAACGTAATATGACGTAATGTGTGGTTAACCAAATCCAAATAGTTTAGATAATATCAAATTTCCAAAAGTCGTATTTTCGTAGAAAAATAGCTTTTTAAAATGTTAATGCTGATTTATCAACTTTAAGCTAACAACTGCAGGAGAAAAGTTAAGTAGAAATCTATTTCTAACATGATTTTGAGTAGTTTTTCATGATTCTTTATTTAAAGTCGATGATCCCAATAAAATTGTTCAAAAAAACTTACATTCATTGATATTATAAGAACAAAATTTGTGATAAAAAAATAAAAATGCATGAGAGTAATGTTTGATCAAAATTTTACGTATGAGTTGGATAGAAAGACAGTTAAATCTAATCAAGAAAAATTAAAGTTACTTTTTTTATTTGAAAAAGAAAAGATTAAAATTGATATGTTTTGTAGACCTCTAAAATGTACTCCCGAATGCGTTACATCAGCGTTAAGTTTTTGTTGATTGTACACACTTATTTTGCGTGCAAATAAAATGGTATAATTCTAAATATCTTTTCCAGAATGGACAAAACTTTTTACGCAATTTTATGTGACGCTGTAAAAATATACGCAAAGAAGCTATTTTATCGATCCTAGTACTTGCATTTATGCAGCGACATTCTGTATAAATGGAATTGAAATTATTAAGTAACAGAAAAAGTCTTGTATCGAGTTAGCAAGCCATACCAAAACGACTTCTGAAAAATTTTCTCTCTGATTCTCTCAATGTAGCTTGTTATTAAGTGTCGTTTCCATAAAATTACCGTTTAATAAATGGTTAAAAAAATTTAGTTTTAAAGAATCCAAAATTATTTTTTAATAACTAAAGCAAAATGATTCACAAATTGTAAATATGCTATTACTTAAACAAGAAAGAAAAAAAAAATTTTTTTTTCGTGAAAGACTTGACAGAAAATTAATTTTATTCAAAAGATATCATTGGTTTTATCTAGAATTCTTAGAATAAAAATAAGCATTATCTAAAATTGAAACATATTCTTCTATTTGATCCAGTAATTTAGATTATAATCAATCAGTAGAGATAGAACATATACTCTTTTATTCCTTGTTTAAATTCTGTTAAGTAAGAATTTCAAAAAACTTAATTTTCAATGAAAAGATTTTGCAAAGAAAGAGGATTAATGAATATTACAAGCGATTTGATTTTTCTTAGTCAACATATTAATTTTCTTAGTTAAATTAGAAATTGGAAATTTCTCATCTAAAATATAAATTGGAATTTCTACTCTTTAAGAATTCATCTTTGAGATGTTGCTTTTTGTATTTTCTTTTATTGTACTTCATAATGATTATATAAGTTATTTTAAAATGCAGTAGTACCGTGCGATAATAGACTGAATCAATTTCAATATTTTTGTGATTTTAATACATATTCTATGAAATTTGTCATTTGCATGAAAAACATTTATAAAAAAAAATAATAAATCAAAGAGGTAAGATTGAATTTGAAAGAATTAAACAATTTTATTTTGATTTAAGCAATTATAACATGAAGTTAAATCAAGAAATTACTTCATTAACATTAAAAAAGAAGGCAATCTTTAAATACGAGAATATTACAAATTTCCATATGAGAATGGTATTCATTATTATAAAAATGAAAAGTCTTACTTCACTCCATTCCGAGATGACCCAATCTAAGCAAGGTTCAGTGTTGCAAGCTTCCAGCGTTACTGGTCGGCGATACGAGTCACACAATTCCTCGACTACCACATGTTTTGAAACTGTGTCTAAGCATACTGCGTCCCTCTTACGAAATCCTCCATCACATTGGCTTGAACACTAGAAAGATATTATACACACATTACTATTTGTTAAAAAATAATCGTTTATCCTTAAATTTAGTAATGAAATGCATCAAATCTTTTCTATATTTTATTTCTGTGAATGAAATCGCTGGTAGTCGAACAAAGTGTCAAGAAGAAATGTAACTTCATGACTTGACTGTCATTCATTAATGAACATTAGTTGGTAAGCTTATATTTCTACATACCAATTTGCACATGAGTGCGAGTTCTACAGAACTATTAGTAGGTAAACTTATTGTTCTACACGCCAGTTTGCACATGAGTGCGAGTTC
>JAPDSC010133096.1:0-16718 GCA_026290005.1 Latrodectus geometricus | reverse complement strand
GAGTTCCACAGAACTATTAGTGGGTAAACTTATTGTTCTACACGCCAATTTGCAGATGAGTGCAAGTTCCACAGAACTATATTATTTAAAGTGAAGTCTAAAAATCACTATAAAAACATTTACTCCTGGAATAAGAGAATGAAAACGAACTATTTAACTGAATTTCCAAATGCTAACCATTCAGTGAAGACATACGTGAAGAATAAATTCCAGTTGGTTGCCGAGAAACTAGCATATTATTGTTATTCAACATGCATGAGTTTCATTGTAAATCAGCATTAAGTAATGAGTGAGATAAAACGGGGGAGAAGCGACTTCAAGATGAATTTGCGAATCAACGCTAAATGTCTTTGATCATAAACATCAGGATGGTTGATATCTTGATAGAGAGATTTTTTTTATTTCTAATGGTGAGCACCCTTGAGCAAGTAAGTACATTAGCCCATTTACCACAACAAGGCCGGAAACTGCTACTCATTTTATCGTTACCCGGTGGACACCTGTGAACCAAGTCACGGAGGTACGAGTAGCATCATCCACACCACAAACCCGCTTATAGGGCGGGCCACATTCATCCATTATCAAAGGAAAGGACAAGAAACAGAGAGAAAGAGAAAGTACATCCATACCGAAGCCGGGATTCGAACCCAGGTCCTCCCTATCCGTAGTCAGTTACGCTAACCACTAGACAGGTTGGGTGGCATAGGGAGAAAGTATATATTTTCTATTTTTCATGATGGAGGCATCTTTACTTCAAGGCGTAATTAAGATATTTATAAGATCAAATATGCGATAAACGAAGAAATTCACAAAAACCTTATTTCTAAAAAAACTGATTTGATTTAAGGCTCACCGGAGCCCAATGATAGGACACCGATTGTCAGAGCGAATGGTTTCAGATTTGATTCCAATCAATGTTGAACAACCAGAGATAAATTTTGCATTTTTACATTCTGTGTATATGGCTGTAGGGTTGGGTGCTTGGGAGTTTTCCTGGTTTCCTCCTTTGCGTGAATATGGGCCACTGTCTATGGAAAGTCCATTGGGAAGGTAATTAACGATGGTCGTTAAAAAGCTTTAAACAGCTTTAGTCTGTTAGACAGACCACAACGTGGTGTTAAAAAATATATCACATCCACTAAATAATAAATTAGTAATTATGTGATTGGATAAAATGATTGATTCTGATTAAATTTGTAAAGAAAATATAAATTTACTCTTTTTCTTATTATATGTCAGTAAGATATTGAAACTGTTAACTCTGAGAATTTCATTTGTTATAATGCATGATAATTATTCTTGAATTTGATAATCTTATTTAAATACTTTTAGCCATTTGTAAATTAGAGTAACGCCTTTTGCAATATATAATTTCATATATTTAATTTCATATATTGCTATTTTATATATTCATAAAATGATTTGTCTTACGAATGTTTAAATATAATATTGTATAAATACAATTCTGTATAGATAACAGATGACAAATTAAAATTTTTGTTTTACGAAAAAAATAATATTGTTGTAAATACAAAGATATATTGCAAAACTAGGGAAATTTTAAAAACAATTAATCAATGGTTAATTTATTTTTGATTAATTTTTGGTGAAAATGTTTTGATTAATTTTTGGTGAAATCCTTAATTCATATTTGACAGCTAGGTGACATCAGTAATATTTCAAGTTTCAAGCTCATTGTAGAAAAAGATGCTAATATAAACTATTATAAAATTTATATTACAATTTTATTAGCATTTAAATTTTACCTAACAACTTTGACTTCAAAATTCTTCGTCATATTTTAAAATGTATTTTTAATTAAAACAAGAATAATATATTTTATTTCTATATTTTATTATTACTTATTTCTCTCAATTTTTAAGTTTTTCCGAAACCAAACTGACATGTCCGATACATTCGTTTCTCCTACGATGAATTTTCTAAGATATTATAATATTATAATAATTTTGAAAATTATCTTAGACCGTACTTTAGGTTATATGCAGTGACCTGAAATTCTGTGTACCTGATTTTAGGAACTTAAGTTAGAGTATAGTAACCTAATTTTTTTATATTTTTTTGGGTTAGTTTCATTATTTTTTTTTCATAGTTTTGGTTATCAATGTATAATGTTAGATTAGTAGCACGTCACAATCGCAATACTTTAAATAAAATAAACTTTTGAATCCAATCATGATCACCATAACAATGACTATTCTTAATTTTGTTTTAATGAAAAAATAATTAATTATGAGTAATAAATAATTCTGGAGATTAATATAGTCCTTGCAAAATATTCCTTCGTATAAATTATTTATAGACTTTTTGCATATAAAAATTAAAAATAATATATGGTTTACAAATATTAAAACAGTGGCATTTATTTATTTCTATTATTAATTATATAGGCTTTAAATCTACCATTTCTTATTTATTAACGATATTTGAATAAAATAATTACGATAACGATTAATAGTATCAATATTTGAATAAAATAATTTATCTCAAAATTCCTTTGCACATTCAATTTTTACATTTTTGTTTTGAAATTTATTCATATATCATTAATCTATTTTTCTTAATCGAAAAAATGTTTTTGAATTTCTAAAAGAGTTATTAAGATGTACATAAAAATGTAAAATAGGAAACATTGTATAATTTGACATTAAAAAATTATCTAATCAACTAGTAGAAAAACAAGAGTAATCTGGAGACATTTTAAAAATATTTTTTTTAATCTAGAACTAAAATAACAATTAAAAATTAAAACTTGTCACAACTTTTCACTTCTAATTAACTACGAAGTGATAAATAGTCTCATCTTTCGCATTTCCTGTTACTTTTTAACTTTCTCTTTTAACCATGAAGTTTTAAATTCTTATAATAACTTATATTGGATTGCGTACAAGATATAGAAGAGATTAATTAAAAAAATTGCTTAAAAAATATCACTTAATCTCCTCTTAGAATATATCATAAGTAATTTTAAGGTATGATAGAAATAACTAAAAAATAATATATATTTAACAAAAAGTAGTACACCAAAAAAACATTATCAAAAATGAAAAACGTATGGCTTGTATTGGTAATAGATATAAGTAAGCAATTAGTGCTTAGCACTAAATTTTATTTCCTTGTTTAAATTATCTTTTCCACCATTTTAAAATCAAATTCAACATTTGACGGTATAAATAACTATTGCTTTCTTTGAGGTATTTCTGATTCAAATTAATATAATTGGATTTCTTGATCTATTCTGTGCCTATTTTATTCAATCTGCTATCCAAAGTAACCCTATATTTTGTTAATTTAAAATATTTGTTTGTTGTCCCATTAAAATAGAGACAATGAAAGCTATATATATGTCTCGGAACATGCAGCCACCCAATATTCTTTAAGTATCCTTAATCAAAATTAACAATTCTAGAACCAGTATTGAAAATGATGGTTCATTGAAAAAAAATTTCCAACTAAGTCTTTGTTGTAAGTGCAGTCACAGTTTCATTTCAAAGGAAGGATAAATGTTTTTACTGCTGAAATTGTAAACACAATTATAAATAGAGTTCAGATTGGATCTGAATTGATAACAGTTATGCAATAATTTACATGCTAAGAATTATATCATTCAGATCTTATTTGCATGGAAAAACTTTCTATTCATAAAACACATCTCTAAAAAAGTCGAAAGATTTTTTTTCATTGGAAACATAATAATGAAGTCGTAGAAGAGGTTCAACAAATTAAGAGAACACAAATGAGAGAGTTATTATAAAATATATTATCCATTATGTATT
The DNA here is from genome assembly GCA_026290005.1 of Latrodectus geometricus. Classification (NCBI taxonomy): domain Eukaryota; kingdom Metazoa; phylum Arthropoda; class Arachnida; order Araneae; family Theridiidae; genus Latrodectus; species Latrodectus geometricus. Next base: position 12,924 of record JAPDSC010133096.1, on the reverse strand, counting down.
TTGTATAATATGGAGGTTTTCATTTGAAAAATAACCAAAAAATATTCAAAATCTTTATTATCATAAGCAACTTATATCTAACAACAACAACCGAATTTTCATTGGTGGACACGATCAAAATATTTTCTTTAAACCCAAGCATCATCCACACCACAAACCAATATTTGAGAAAATATGCGTTAATAACTTATGACCAGCCTTTAGCATGTCTACAACTCCTTAGAAACCAATATTCGTAAAATATTTATACATATTAGAAAGTATATGCAACGTTACATTTTTTCTCAAAGCGATGTTTGCTTAAATGATGGAAAAATCAGATATTTCTCCACTAGCTCATTCAAGAGCATAATGTCAAGTTGGTAGCTATATATATATATATATATATATATATATATATATATATATATATATATATATATATATATATATCAACAACTCGTGGGTTCAATAATTCCCACTTTGAGCATTGTCAGGGATTTATATTTCACTTTAAATAAAATGTAGGTCCTAACACAATTAACTTTAGGAGTATCAAGTAAGCAAACTAACAAACATAAACAGACATTCAGCAGTGTTTGTGACATTTCAGGTGATGATTCGGTAATTCTTAATGTATAAGATGTACCTTATCTCTACTTAAGATTTGCATTATTATTTACAGGGCACTCTATATGAATGTATATTGTATATATGATTTGGGTTCTAAAACAAACTATATTGTTCCGTATTCAAATTAAATGCATTTACAGTTTGTTTGCTATATTAATAAAATTGGAAGTTACTTACTTTCGTCCAAATGCTAACTTTCCAAGCATATTTGCCATCACCTTGCACAAAATCTTCATCATCTTCAAAAACGTACGGAATAAGAGCTGGTTCTTTTGTTATCTGGGGTGGTACAAGATCGTTGTCAATATCATTATCATCTTCATCACTGGTTTCTTTCATATCCATTTCAATCATTGGAATTTGAATTACATCTACAGAAACAGGATTTCAATAAAAAATATTATCTTTTTGATAAAAATATTATTTATAATATAAAATAAAATATCTGTATATTTCGTGAAAATCTTATATTTTAAATATAAATAACATTAAAAATACAAATATGCAGTTAAAGTTTTCGAATTAAACTATTTAAATAATATTTAAAACAATTACGTTGTAATCAATTTAATTATCAACGTAATTGTTTTAAATACATTGGAGCTGGTTAAATAAAAATAATTTGGTAAATATTTTCTAAATGAAAATGACTGTTTTACATATTATATGAAATAAATTTTAGGTTATATGATCTATATAATGACAGCAGTTTAAAAGTTAAATGTATTATCTATTTATGAAAATATATTACGAAATTCGAAGATAAAATTGATAAGTATTAATCGGATATATAATTGTTAATATATTTTTTTATATTTCCAATGTTACGTATATTCAAATATTTGCAAAAAAAGTTTTGGACAATTTATAAAACACATGCAAAAGAGAAGTAAGAAAAAAGGAATTATGTTACTCATTGATGATAAAAAATGAGGCTAATAAGCAAAAAAAAAATAATAAAATAAAATAAAATTGAATATTTAGTTTTGAATAGCCTATATAATGATCAAATTATCCACTTCTGCATCTAATAATAGCAATAGCAAAGCTATTTTTTAAAAAGGATAAAGATATTGTTTAGAATAATTTGAATATATTTTTAATGAATGAATGTTTTTTTAAGACATTTTAATATAAATAAGATAAATTGTCATGCACAGCAGTAATAACATGGGATTTAAAACATTCATGAACAAGAAGTGTAAATTTAAGAATAATTAGTATTCATGCTATTACTTGTTTTATATATTCATATTCTATGATTCCGAAAGTTTTAATTCTTAAGCTACTATCACCACGTATGACAATATATTTTATATAAGCATTCTTTTTATTATTCTTTTATGAAAACTTGAATTTAGAAAACACTTGTAATATAAAAAATATAAAGTTTGAAGCTATCTACATTAGTTCATAGAAATTCTGTCGTTCAAACATTTAATTTCAAATATTATACTAATAGCAGAGCAATTTAAGAAATGTAATATTCAAAGCTAATTGCATATAAATATTAAACTACTTCTATGAATTTTATTTGGTTTTTTGAGAAGAGCCTGAGATACAGTTATGAAAGCTTGCTGTAAACTGTAAATTTCTTAAGTAACGATAATAACAACTCTATTTATCCAATGTATTGAATATGAAAATGCTTTTTCTAAGCTTTGAACACCTAGAATGAAATCTTTTGAAATAAACATGAGTTGGTACCAATTATTTTGGGGGAAAATGGAAATTAATACTTGAAATCGTAGAAAAATTTGAGAATTATATAAATTAAATTTTTTGTCTCATTTTATAGAATTTTCTAAGCACATCTATAAGTTATGTAATCAACTCATGGTTTTTTTCTAAAGCACGTTTTTTAAATTATATTCATAGGATATTCTGATTTTGTAATGAAATAATCTTATAATCATTAGCTTTCTTTTAGCAAATAGAAGATGTTTGAAAAGATAATTTTAACATTTACAAAAATAAGATTATGTTAATTATACAAATTATCTTTGTAACGCAGAAATCTGATTACTTTAGATCATGGATGAAAAATGATTTGCAGCATTCCTTCTGAAGGAATAAATTTAAAACAATTAACTTTTGTTAAATGCTTTATAACAGTGAATACGATTTCTCAGCAACATGGTTTAGCTGAACTGTTAGTCATCAATCGTTTAGAGGTGGCAAAACTCAATCTATTGTAGCTGAAACGTTACGAGCTTCTCCGTGTCATTTCCAGTTTATGAAATCTGTTTCGTAAATAAAATATTCATCAAAGAAGGCAATAAGAGCATGGGCAAACACGTAATGAAAATCGGTATTTAATGATAACAAGAAACCATATTGTGAACCCTACTTTATTGCAACCACTTCCTAAAGTTTTCCACTGAAACTGTTTAAACTCTACCATAAAAGTTTTTAAGTGGGTTGACATATTATTTGTGATTTGTTGACAATAGACTACGATGTTGCCTGTAGAAGGTATGAACAGGAGCTTTTTAATTTGTTAAGAAATAAGGTATGCAACGTGCTCTTTATATACGAGTCAAGCTACAGTATACAATCTGACAAGATTGTGCATTGGTTCTCACTTTGCCTAGTAGTAGAAAAGCGGAACATAAAATTCAATACTAAGCACTGTTATAAAATGAGAAATAAATGTTATGCTTTTGCATTCTTCATGACATTCATCGTGGTAAGTGGTAGGGAATTTTCCGAGCTTTTACCCTTAAAACACGTGAATGAGACCAACTATCTTAGAAATATTAAGGCAGTTTATACGATAAGTATTGAAATGCCTTAGAACGATCTTCGATAGTTATGTTATAAACTCCGTGGTGTCAAAGTGTGAGAGGAACTTTAACCTGTAACAATTTGGAATGAATTATTCTCACGGATAGTAACGCCAGGCCCCACTAAGCATCGCTAATGGATAATTCTTTTCCAAGGAAGGAATTCCTTGAATGGATTAGCCAGCAAGTTGCCAAGACATAAGCTCAAAATAATATTTAAGACATTTTTAAAGAAGGGTAGTTTATCTCTTATTAATCATCACTAGAATGATTCAGAAATTAGAAAACTCATTTCTAAAAAATGGAAGGGAAAAACCTCAGTCCCTTATTGATTTTATTTCTTGATGATGAGCAATATTCCTTTTGGAGTCAGCAATAAAAAAGATAAAAGCTTGCTTTATATAGAATTATTAAAGAAATTAAGCTTTTTTATGTAAATACTTTGATTATTTAAGTTTCAAAACTTGAACTTGCAAATAAAATGCATTTACGAAAAAATAAAAAGTCTTTTTTGTATTTATTGAGAATGAAGTATTTTTTCCGAAATTAAGTTAATTTGATTTATATCTCTTACTTTTTAACAGGTCAAAAATATCCAAAATATTTCCACCCTGTTAACGAATCGTTTTCGTATTTGAAAATATCAAGGAAATAAATACTATATATATTTCACCAGAGAAGTAATATATATAATTCATTTGTGATCCAATTTGTGAATTTTTACACTAAACTTATTAAAATAAGAATTAAAAATATGTGTTCTAATAAATGTTGAGAAAATTCTGTCTTATGAAACCTCACTGTATTTTTTCTTTTTTCTTTTTTTCTTTTTGTAATTTACTAGAATATTTTAATTACAGGTTAATAAATAATAACAGATTAGTAAATAAAAACAATTTTGTAAACAATAACAAGTTGATAAATAATAACAAGTTAATAAGTAATAACAAGTTAATAAAAATAATAACAGGTTAGTAAATAGTAACGAATTAGTAAATTAATAACAGGTTAAATACTTATAAGAGAAAAAACTGAAACCTTTTGCGACAAAGCGAGGTCTTGAGCTTTTCTTGTGATTTGTCTTTTGATCATGGCCATGTCTGTGTTTATGATTAGGCTTCTTCGAGACCGTCTCATCGACTGTAATAAAGTTGGAATCTTCATTTGCATCTGGTTTTGGACAAGGCTGAGTATTGCATAGTTCTTTGGCTGGTGGTTCAGTGGCTCTGTGACACTGAGAACCCCCTCTACAAGTTACATTTCTTTTTCGATAGCCATCTCCACAAGAAGAGGAACACTATATATATATATATATATATATAGAAATCAAAATTTTTGCTTATAGTCATTATTATAAAAACGAAACGTAATAATTTTCCTTTATTTATATTGATAAGCTTATTTAAAGTATTATTATTATTATTAACTGGGTATACAGAAAAATCTCTAAATGAATGTTAAATTATTTTGCAAATTTTATTGAAAGAGCACAAGTGTGAATTGATATTAAGATATTTATGAAAAAACTATATGCATTTGTAATATGGTATAATGTATTAACAAATTTGAAATAAATAATGACAATCAAAATAAAAAAAATTCTGCTTTAACTATACATCAATAAATAAATCTCTATCGTATTACGATACAGTAATAAAGTTAGAATAGAGCTGTATTAGCGTCACCGCAGCTTTTTAAGCCAATTGAATTTCAAAAAAATTTTCTTATAATTAGAAAACTTCTTTTTCTAATTATAAGTAAGCTTTTCATAATTACTAAAAAAAATTTTATAACTATAGATTAAGCGCTAATTCTACTTAAATTTTGGCTTGAAATTAGCTGCGGTGATTCTAATACGTAAGTACCGATATTACTTACAAGTCAACGAAATTGTTTTGCACTGTGTCAATAAAATGATAAGAAATAAATTTAAATATTGATTCTTATTCTTTTAACTTGCTTAAATCATTTAAACATGTGGTTACGAACCTGTGACCAGTTGCCAACCACCCAAACACCACAGGTGATATTAGAACAAGGACGGCGTGACATGGGTTTCTCTTTTTCTTTACAGTGGCCATCAGGATAATTGCAGTAGACGTGTCGACTTTGAAAATTGCAAATATCTTCTGTACATACCTGAATAATATTTAATCAGTAAGAAAAATGTGAAGAACATATAGTGCCACATATTCATTAAGATAATAAGATTTCTTAAAAACTATGTCTATAAAGTTTTAAAATCCAATTTTTATTATGTAGTACATTTATGAATTTTAGATAATAAAAAAAATTGATATGCTGAAAAATCAACTAATTCATTCATCAAAATTTGTCAATTGTTTGAATTAAATCTTAAGCAAAATATTTCGTACAAGGGTCTAATAATTGTAATAGTAGACTTCTATAAAAAATATATAGCTGAAATCTCATGAAGAACTCTGCTGCCTAGATTATAAGTTATTTATTATTAAATAAAATTGATATTATTTTGAAAGAAAATATAAATGCTCTTGATTTTCTGGTATGATTCTAGTATGATCAAATTATTGAAACTGTGCACATTCAACACAGATGAAAGAATGCTTACAATTGTAAGATCTAGTTTTTTAAATTGATGAAATACCATTTTTATATTTTTTTATATATATGTATTAGATTTAACAAGTAACAACTATTTAGATTTTAATTTGGGCTAAAAACTTGAATTTGTTATGAATTTTAATCAGACTTAAAATGAAATTAATACATTTTTTATTAGTTAAGGGTTTTAAAAATATTTCATTTATTTAAATTGATAAAAAAGAATAATGAGATTTCGTTGTTTGAAGTCCACCAGAGCTGAGCAAGATTTTGTATTTCTTATATGCTCAACTACAAGGATTATTTGACCTTTTAGCACTTAAAGGGCAGAATTGTTGTCATCTTATATAATAGGGACTTAGGAAGTTATCTTTGCTTCTATAAAACCTCGTAATTTAGAAGCAAGCACCAAATAGAAGATTTTCACGTTTGGCCTGTCTCCAGAGATGCATCGTTTCAATTGGAAAACATTGCTATGACTATTTATTTTATGAGCCAAAGACGCTATTAGTGAATATGATAAATCTTAGGTACGATCGGGTATAAAACCCATTACCACCTAATAACGAAGACGATGCCTTTCCCATTCAGTCCACTGCGGCATAACAGAAAATGTGGTGCTCTATTATAATATCTCAATTTTATATATAAAAGTATAAAATTATATAATATATATAAATATTATGATGGGGAAAAAGTAATCCATTATTTTTTCGGTAGACGTCTGTAGTGATCGATATCTCGTGAGGTATCTATTAAACAATTTCAGATTTATGCTCGTTGGAAAGGTGATATTTGACACTAAAATATCCTCTTGCGGTTTTTTGTTTCATTAATTCAGTTACGTGTACAAGGTTTTAAAAAGGGAAGACAACAAAAAGAAAATTCAATACATTTTCGTTTTTCTCTTATAACGGCTAAAAAGATAGCCGGGTAGCTAAAATTGTGAAAGGTGTTTATCGTCCTATATAAGACTGTAACAACCAATTACGTACAATTTTTGTTTCGTCGTTTCCGTTCGGGTATTTTTGATGTTAGAGATGCACCTCGCATGTGGATACAGCATCGTCGAAAATGTTTATAAAATATCAAAAATGATCGAAGTTAACCGCATGTCAGCAGTCGTAACGCGCAAAACCTAAAAATCTACATGAAAACTGTTTAAAACCTTTTTACAAAGCGAATCCAAAAGAAATTACATAAAGTTCACATAAAAATAATGGATTTCTTTTTCCCCAAACTAATATTTAAGAAATGTAGGAAAAATCACACATACCAAAAAACAACTTAAATCATTGATCCTCATCAAATAAATTACTATTTTTTTATCATATTAAAATATTACATACATATTATATTAATTAAAAACCTTCTGCAAGTAAATAATTTGCATTTTCGGCTAAAATTGAAGATTTTTGTTGAAACGTAATAATTACAAATTTCGTTCATGCATTAAATTATTCTGCTTTATGAAGAAATATGTAATTAAAGTTGAAATTATAATTATAATTATTTTGTTTCACCTAGGAACAGATATTAATAATGAACATCTCTTATTACATCTAGCTTTGACTTGGTATTTTAATCAATGACGCATGTTCAAAATCTTTTATCAGAGAATGTTTTTCCCCAACAATTTATCGACCGAGGTTATTAATATATTTGTGAAGTAAACCCAATACGAATCCTTATTCCTAAAATGTAAAAACAGAATTTTACCAGATAGAAGTTTATCAAAAATCCTAAGCTTAATGTCGAAAAATTTTAAATATTTAAATAAATATTAATATTTTAAAACATTATATATTTACTTAACCTGCTTTTTTGAAAGTCATTTAAAATTTTTAGCAAATATCAGAAAACATTGTGCATTGTTTATTATATTTTTTTAACAGATTTATTAACTTATGTGTTCTTCCTTAATTCGTAATCTTCTAAGTATGTTGATATATTTTAATTGGTTTATCTTTGATAAGTTATATGATATTTTTTAACTTAATAGGAAATTATATTTTATGAATGTTTGATTTAAAATTTCCCAAAAGTTTATAGCTTCAGATGATTTTTCGTAAATATTTCTGTTGTGAAGCTGAAGCCATTACATTATAAACTAAAAAATTGATTTCAATAGTTTCAATCTTACATCTGACCACTGAGAAGCAGACCAGGTCTCCTTGTCTCCCTGACAGGGCCTTTTATGAGGACAAGGCTCCGATTCCGGTGGTTTGAGATCTGCATCGCAATCTTCATCCAACAAAGCAATTTGCTGATCTCTATTCAAGGAACGAACACAGATAACTGTTCGTTTTCGAATGCCTCTTTGACCACAGCTAGTAGAGCAGTGTTGCCAAGGTCCTGCCCACCATCTACAAAAGAAAATTAAGTTTCGAAAGGAATTAATACTCCAATGGCAATTTTTAAAATGTTAATAATATTTCAGCTCCGTATAAAATTTAAAAACTTAGTATTTTTAAACATAAAAAAGATTTTAATGCTTAAATCGTAAATAAAATTGTTAAAATATCAATATTTTTAGTTATTAATATAGTTATGAAATTATAAGATTATAAATTTCTCACTATTATTTTATTAATATATTTATTAATATGATAATGATTTTAAAAAAGTCATTTGCACATAAAAATATGCAAATTAGAAAGGTTTTATTTAAGAAATTTATTTATTTTACTTTTCATATGATTTTTCAAACATATTATATTATAAATTTAAAAAATTTAATATTTTTTTTTATCAAATGAAAACATTTATTGAACGTAACATTTCCTTTATATTTCTATGCTTTCATTTTATATTTTTTTAAAATACAAAAAAAAATAATAATAATAATAAATTAATAAATAAAAAAATAAAAAAAACATTTAATATGTTGGCAAATATATATGTACTCAAGAAAAGTTGAACCATGATCATGAAATAAATAAACAATTGGAAGTAAAGAATAAGTAGCCTTCATTGGTTAAGGCCAGCGAAATGAATGTTATGCTGTAATTAATATGTGGCTATTCAGCAAGATTGATGTTACTTTCTTAACATGTCAGAAAGGGATTGAAATGTACACTGTCTACCAATAAGTATTTGGAACATGTGATAGAAAAGAAAAACTAACTTTATTCAAATTCAGTAGTTGGTAGTGCCTTCACCAGAGACAATTATAGCATGAACCCTCTGGGACATACTTTCCACAAGTCTTTGTATTACAGCTAGTGGTATTGTCTTCCACTTGGCTTGCAGTAGACATACAAGTTCCTTCACCGATTTTGTACAGGTAGTGCACCCCCTAATTCGGTGACCCAACTCGTCCCAGAGGTTCTCGATAGGATATCCGGTCTGGGCTCTAGGCAGTCCAGTCCATTCGATGAACTTCATTAGCACCACACCAAGCCTTGGTTAACCTCGAAACATGACAACTGGCATTGTCGTCCTGAAAGTAACAGGGATCCAACCCATAAAATTACCACAATGTAGGAAGCACATTGTCCTCCAAAATAGTGCAGTAGGCATCTTCGTTGAGCTTACCATGAATGGGGACCAAGGGTCCCAGTCCATACCAGGAGAAACACCACTAGACCATAATTCCACCTCCGCCGAACTTGACTGTTCGCACAATGTATTCTGGTAGGAGACGTTCTCCAGTCAGACGCTAGACCCTGCCCTCCGAACGGTAAAGGGTGAACCTTGATTCGTCGCTCCAAAGAACTCGTTTCCACTGATCTACAGTCCAATTTTGATATGCTTTGCCCCACATTAACCGAGCAACGTGGTTGGACTTTGCGATCAAAGGCTTATAGGCAGCAGCACGACCATGAAAACCAAGCAGATGTGCTTCCTTACGGATGGTATTCATTGAAACAATATTCCTGGGTGTCTTTGAAACTACTCGTGGATGAGGGCCATCGGTATGGTGCTGTTCTTCGGAACTTCTCTGGACAGCACTTGTCGGTCTCTATTTCCCAGTTTCGTTTGTCAGCCGACTAGGGCGCATTCCGACAATCACCGCTCACCTTTTACTTCTTAATCACATAAGCCACTGTCGATTTTAGGTACTTCAGATCGCTAGATATGTCCCTTAAGAATCGACCACATTTCCCAACTATTATACCTTTTTCAAAATCAGAGAGCTCCGAACTGCGCGGCATCTTGCATGCGACTAATGTCGATGCTGTTTCCTATACGATATATACTTGATAATTATAAGATAATTATAAGGGGGATGCTGTGACGTACCCCAGAATCGCTGATATCGTCATTTGCTTAGGTGTCCAAATACTTATTGATAAACAGTGTATAAGATTTGAAGATCTAATCGGTCATATGAAGATTTATTTGTTGTTGCCAAATCTTGACTGAAATTTGCCCTGGAGATGAATAGTAATTGAATGTCATGCAACATATCTAAAAACCATAAGATCACCTTGTGAAGCGTTTAAAAGTAATCAGATAAATAAGTAGCTATATAAACTATCATAAGAAGTATTAAGGCAGTATCCCACTTATGTAATTGATTTCGCACAATTTGGCCAATATGTTGATTTTTCTATCTTGACGTACATATGCTGTAATCATTTAGATAAAAAGCTATATTTCTTCAATTAGATATAGTTTGCCCAAAATTGAAAACAATCAAAAAAAATCATATTATACTTTTTCACAGAGTTATGGGAATTATCTTAATAGACATTGAAACTTGATCCCAGAATTGTCCAAGTCGTCAACGGATAGCATGCTTTAACTACTATATTTATACTAATGAAGTCAATTTATGACAAGAAGGAGTTTTAATAATTCTTACAGATATGTTGTTTATGCACTAGCATATTTCTCTGTACCTAGCTCAGGGTTAGTATCTACCAGTTTGATGGAAGCAGCCGGCTGAATGTCGCCGTAATTTAGAAGCATGGATCAAGCAGAAGACCCTCTAATACTTGATTTGTCACACCCAGATTTATCATTTTACTTGGAGGACATTGCGATCACGACCTGTTTAACGTACCCCAACCACCGTTAGATACCACGATGGATCTTTGGGTAAGCCTGGATTCGAACTATTTTCCGATAATGAAAACGACTCCCTAACCAATCAGGTCACCACAGACCGGTATTTATTATGTGTCACTAAATGTAGATTATTTACATTATGTATTTGTGTATATTCGAATTTGAATTTTAAAAATTGTCTGATTTATTTTTAAACAGCAACTTGATATTACAATTTTTACGATGGCACATTCCAAAATAAATAAACTGTTAAATTATTATGATTTTTCAAACTCATAGGCTAATCATTTTAAGAAAATCACGAAGAGGAAAAACTTGTAGCTCCAATTTTTCAAAGGAAGTTTTCTAATCTTCTCTAATAAATAAAAGAAAAAGGATGTAAAATTCTTTTAAAAATTTACTGCATGTTTGCTGTCCAAGAGAACCTTCACAGATTGTGGACCATATTTACACATCCCAAGGAAGAAAATCTGAAAAACACTGTAAGCTACCACTCCTATAAACATGCGATCAGAAGTGTATTATAAGCACATATCCCGTTATTCAATTGTAACTAGTAAGAAACAGGTATATCACGCTGTGAAAAGTATAGTCCATTAATGTTACCATGAAAAATCAATATTGGAGGTTGATTTTTGCACAATTTGGGTGTTGATGCATTTTCCCAACCAATTCGATCTTTCTGTGTGTGATACCTGTAACACGTCCTTTTCGAAGTCAAGAAACTATTTGTAACGTTGTAGTGTAGGTCTTAAGATACTTTTCTTTAAAATAGCACTATCAAGAATGATACAGTTCTAGTTAGTTGTGAATTCAAATATTTGCTCATTTGAAAACTAACTTCTCCATATTTTAAATATCAGTTGCAGAAGTTAATATTATTTGTTGATGTTGAAATATTAATGATATAATTTTTTTTAATTTCTAATGGTGGCACCCTTGGTGGCAAGTAAGTACATTAGCATTTGCTGCAACGAGGCCGGAAACTGCCACTCATTTTATCGTTACCCGGTGGGCACCTGTGAACCAAGTCACGGAGGTACAAGTAGCATCGCCCACTCCACACCACCACAAACCCCTTTATAAGGCGGGCCACATTCACCCATCATCTGAGGAAAGAGAAAGAGAAAGTACATCCATGCCCGAGCCGGGATTCGAACCCAGCCCAGGTTCTCCCCATCCGTAGTCAATTATGCTAACCACTAGACAGGTTGGGCAGCTTAATAATATAAATAAATCTGCAAATAATGCAAGCATATGAAACTTCGCATCATTGGTTGATTTTTTTGTGCTAAAATTCTAACTAATTTAGCATATTTTTCAGATTATTCAAAGTTCTTACTTTATTAGTATTTATTATTAATATTTATTAATATTCATTCAATACAAAAAAGGATGGAAAATGCAGCAATCAAAATAAATTTCTGTTATATTTTTGAAATTTATGACAAATTTGAGATTAACTGCCGCTAGCAGAAAGCAATGTAACTTAATATTCGATTCTATAGCAACAATTTTCAATATCTTACTTTGCTGGACATTGGTGCTTATTACACTCGCGTGTTTTTTCTACTGGTTTTAGTTCAGGATTACAGTATTTGTCTTCTACTAATCCAGCTTCTTTTTCAAGGCATTTTGCTTTCGAAACTTGTACTCCTAAAACACAATTTTTTTCAGTTAAAACAATATCTATAGGAACTATTATCTATAGCAATTGTGATTAAATACTAAACTATACATTAGATACACGTGTTTATAATGCTCATGTCCACAAACATTTTTTTCTACTATTTTTTTAAGTCTTAAATACAGGTATGTGTTCACAAATAGTTTTCCATCACGCAGAAATATTGGTATAATTGTATTTATATGCATAATCAATTACAGTTCACATTTTGTTTTATGTGCTTAGTCATTTAGCAATGTT
>JAPDSC010133092.1:0-10905 GCA_026290005.1 Latrodectus geometricus | reverse complement strand
AAAAAAAAATCTCAAGTATACGCGAAAGCATTCGAAGAACATGGCAAGCTCAAAACAAATGGAACATGTTCAGAATGATGGAAAAATTGAAATCATTAAAAGAACACGAGGATGTTTGGAACCATTAGAAGAAAATGGAAATCTCGAAACAACACACATGGAAAATGTTCAGAAATATCGAAACACTGAAATCTTAAGAAAAAACAAAACAAAACGATGGTGGAACCATTAGAAGAAAATGGAATGTACAAAATTCATGGTACAATTTCAGAAAGGTGGAAATCTGAAAAAAAACACAAGAATGGATGGAGTCATTCGAAGAAAATGGAAATCTCGAAACACAAAAAATTATCAGAAAGATGATCAAAAAAGAAGATCAGAAAATTGAAACACTGAACTGAAGATTGAAACACTGAAATTTAATTAATTAATTAATTAAAAAAACAAGGTTGGGTTCAATTATTGGCAGATAATGGAACCTCGAAGTACATAGAAAATTTTCAGAAAGATGGAAAAAAAATTTAAGGGTGGAACCACTCAAAATTTAAAGAAATATGGAATACATTTAGGCAAGATTTGTGGGGAAAATATTCATGGAATAATAATTTAAAGAATAAAACACTCTGAAACAAATTCACGAATGCAACCATTCAGAAAATAATGAATTATTCAAGAGAATAGAAAGTGAGTATCTTTTGAAAAGAAAGAATTTTGCAACTCCTGGGAATAATAAAAAAGTGGAACCACTGGGAAAAATATAAGAAGGAAACTTGATGAGAAAATAAAATAATGGGAAAATGTTGTAAGAGGAAATCACTGAAAGATTTATTGATCCATTCGGAAAGGGTATAGAAACCATAGGAAAGCAGACAGTTAAAACAACTCAGGAAAATTGAAAAATGAAACAGCTTGAATATAAATATTCAGAAAAATATAGAAAGAGTGAAAACAAAAATTCTCAAGAAAATATGGAATATCAGAACTCCTAGAAACTTAACTAAAACCTTCAAAAACCCAAAATGATAATATTTGAAAATTAAAAGCTTAATCCTCTTATTTAATAAACTGAAATATAAAATTGCCTTTTAAAATATGAAGGATGGCACTTTTGATTGAGGCACAGAGCTGTTTGGGAAAAAAAGCAAATGGGTAGAACCACTCTCGGAAAACAAACAAAATTACTCGAAATAATAGATGAAATTCACATTGAAAAATTTTGGATTGAATTATTCTGTATTCAGCTGAAAGACAGAAAAGTCGAAAATAATATTAGGAAGAACACTCCCTAAAAATGCATGCATGGATAGAATCCTTTGAAAATACATAGAAAGATGGAAGCTTTCATGAATTCTTGGAAGAATGGAATCTCTCCGAAAACTATGAAGAATGGATCGATTTTTAAAAGCAAAAGTATGATGAAATATAGTAATTCAGAAATAATAAAGCCATTCTAAAATAACAGTTGAAGGAAACACTTTAAAAATGCAAGGAACAGTTAGTTAAAAATGTAAAAGAATACGAGAAAATTTCTTCTCATAAAGCATGCTCAAGCATTCAATAACAAGCTGAATTATTTATTCGATAGTCCATAGAAGTTATCACTCAGATTAAATAATCACTCACAGTTCAAAGAGATTATCACTCAGAATGGAATGACAAAACGTTTAGAAAAAAATTTGCGCAACTACCAATCAGAATCGCTTTCATATAAGCATATTCTTAAACACAAATATTCAGAAGTACTAGTATCATACTCATTCATAAACATGTACTACACATGTTCCATTCATACATACACATATACTAATTCATCCTATTACACAAGTCTGGAATACCATAAATTCTATTATTTGCTTTTGCACATAACAAACTTTTAGAAAAGTAATATTTTCAATTTCTCCTTAATACTATACCTACATCCATAGCAGAAAACTATAGGATAATTCTTCTTTTTTTAATAAGTTAAGAAAAATAGATCAAACTCTAACAAAAATTGCAATAAATAATAAAATCTAATATTTAAACAATATGGCACAGACATATAAAATTAATACGTGCAACACAAGGTTTCATTTTTTTGTTACAACTAAAACATCGTCTTTTGATAAATTTCGTGCAAACTAAGCGCTTAGTTCTCAGGTATAAATTAGAAATTATTAATATTTTTAAACTGAATATACTTTTTAATTCCTAAGTAAGAATTTTGTTTAGTAGTCTATAAAATGATCTTAACATGGATAATACTTTCATGATTATAATACAGATAATACCGGCATGATCAGAATAATAAAGATTTTCACCCTAAGCATACAAAACAAGACCAAATGAAAATGCCCTCTTATGATTCTTAACAATCGCGGTATTTCTTTTCATAAAACAACGTTTTGTTTGACAAATCCTACTGTACAAGTAGCTTTCCAAAAAACCTCCAATACAGCTCAGATTTCCTTTTGCATACATACACACTGAACCTACACACAAGAACCGTTTTAATAATATTTCTTTAACTATTACCGAGATGTTTAGAAGATTCCGTCAGTTGAATTTTTTTTTCAAGAGTCTATTTATTCAATCTGAAGCCTACTGATAAACTATCATAATTAAGCATTTTATTATGTTTTTTTTTAACTTATTTATCTAGACACCGCTGATCACCAAATTTGCAATAGCAAGGAAGACAAGAGATATCACAACAAAATTTATTTTCTAGATAATATGCTGATCAAGTATCAAATGATTAGATTTATAGACTTCTGTGAAATGTGGTTCCTGCCAAAATCAGTGGCCAAAGTAGCCGCCATTTGCGATCACCGCTTCCACACGGCTCGGCATTGATTCAAAGAGACTTTGGATGTGCTCTTGGATATTTAAGACCAAGCAGCTTCTACACGTTAGCAAAGTTGATCTGGTGTGGCAGATAGGGATATAATCTGGGTCAATTGTTGAGCAAACATGGACCGCATGTTTTCTATCGGTGAGAGGTCCGGAGAGCGAGCCGGCAAAGAAAGCAATTCAATCTGGCGATTGACGTAGAAACCTTAAACAATGCATGCCACTTGTGGTCGCGCATTATCCAGTTGAAATATGACTGCGGGCAAGTCCTTAAGATAAGGAATGACAACTGGCTCCAACACTTCGGATACTGATGAGACTAACTGACTGTTTAAAGTACCGGCAATGTGTACTAGAAGAGTGTGAGAGTAATATCCAGTACAGCCCTATATCATAATACCCGGTGCAGGGCAACTGTGGCGGTACATGACGCAGCTGTTCAGCATGCTCTCTCCACTGTATCTCCAGAATCAAAGGCTCTAGAACGTTGCAGACAGAAGACTGACGCGCCAGTAAAGTCATTTTTATTCCATCCTGCAATACACATCCTTCTTTCATCATCGCACCATAGGCGGCAGACACGTCTGTGGTTTTGCGTCAAGGGTAGAAGAAGCAATGAACGCCTTGCTGACAGCACACTCAACTGTAAATGGCATCGAATGGTACGTGCAAACACTGGATGATGCGTTACAGACTATATGTGCTGTTGTTCGTGATATGGCTGAGTGATCCGTCACTGCCATGGCCAGAGAATTTGCCTGTCATCTGGTGAAGTGATGTAGTGAAGTGGATGTGATCGAACACGTCGGTCCTCCGTACCCTCATGCATCCAACGATCTCATAGCCACATTACAGTTGTTTGGTTTCGTTGAACACCACTACTGTTTACCTGAAAGATAATCCACAATCTCGATAGGCCACTATCATTCCTCTATCGAACTCGGATACTTGATCAAAAAAAGATCGTTGTTTTCTACAAGCCATAATTAATCTTTAAAAAAAAAAAAAACAGAAGTGCCGCACCGGAAATTGTCGAAATTACCAAGCCATAAATAGCGCTTTAATGTAGCACCACAGGCACGCGTGATGTATATCTCTGCTCAAATTTTAGTCATTTGCATACCTCATATCCGCTATCCATATAGTAAATTTTATGTTATTTGCAAGCGTCCTTAAAGGTGTTGCATTTACGGTGGCCAGCAGTGTAAAATTTGCCGAGAAAACAAAAAATATTCATTCTCTGGAGGAAGCATTTCAAGTACAATGTGGATTAAATATTCGGTATTAAGATAGTGGCACAAAATAATAACCAATACTTTATAACTAATACTAATAACTAAATAACTAATACTTTTCCACGCTGCACAATACATTTAGATACTTATAAATTTTATTCCCATAGACTTTCCAACTTACATTTGTCGCCATGAAGTATGTCAAAATCATAATATTTTTCTTCCATATCATACATGCTGATTTGAAATCTTGAAATAATTAGGCTGATTTATTTTATACCGCTCAGTATTCTAAAAATGTAATTTTGGTTTTTTTTTAGATTCATTTCCAAACTATTTCAAACAATTTTTTGTCCAATTCCAGTCCAATTAAAAATGTAACTCAGATCGACGGAAACACTAAATAGCCACAATAGCATAATTGTTTACGGGATCAATTTTGAAATCTGTCAAAGTGATTCTCAGAGTTTCTGTATCATGTGCTCGGTTTTGGTATGTTAAATCACTACAATCATTTTTTGAACATCAGAATTAATTTGACGAAGCCATAGAGTTTTAAATGGATTCCGAATAACGAAAATCTACATCCGAGGCTAGTATCGAATTCTCAAACTGTTGAAATGAAAGCCACAGTACAAACGATTCATTTGCCAACTCGGAGAAACTGTGTGAAAGTTTGGACTATTGAATGTTATAAATCATGTCTTGATATACATGGAAATGAAGTTTTAACAGTAATTTATGTCCATCACCACTATTAACATAAAATTTAAAAAAAAATATTCAGGTCACAAAGCTTTATACAATGTATTTCATGCGAGTTCCATTTAAATCACAAAGCTTATGAGAAAAGTACAATTTGGTTATGGTAAAAAAGTTTCTAATATTTGCTTTATACAAGGTGTTTTATATTGAATGGCACAAAAAGAATAGCGCAGTTGTAAGTAGCTATTCCTGCATTCATTTTGCAGCAAGATGGTGCTCCCCCACATTGTAATTTCAATGTGGGGTCTCCACATAAAGGTAATCAAAAAGGCTATCTCCACATAAAGATAATCTGAGTTCTTGAAAGAACTTCTACTCTATCACTGGATAGGCCGTGCTGGGTCACAGAATTTGATATTGTTATATTGGCCGGCGAGATCTCCAGATCTAACATCCGTGATTTTTTTCTCTTTAGGGTTTCGTTAAAGACAAGGTGTTTGTGCCTCAGTACTTAGAGGAACTGAAGCAGCGGATAACTGCAGTGTTGCACTCCATCACAGGGGATATGCTATCACGAGTGTGGCAGGAGTTTGATTACGGTGTAGACATTTGTCGTACAACGGAGGGGCACATACTGAACACCAATGGAAACAATAAAGTTCCGAAATAAATTTGATTTTTCTAGATATATTAATTACAACGTTCACAATCATGCTTTCTTTTTCTCCCATTCAATACACAAGACCCTGTATATTGTGTATATTGTCCAGATAGTACTGACTGTTAATGAAAATAACTATTTTATTTGATTAGTCAGAGAAATTTTTCCTGTCCTAATAGAATAACAGGGAAAGGCATAGTTTTATATCTTATACACCCACTCTCATGATTCTCTTTATATCTCATCCAGCCCGAAAAGTATAACAAATGTTTTAGTTTTCAATTACTATAAGAGGAACTTAACTTTGGATACGATACTGGCTGATATAAGTTTCTTTCTCCAACCAAAATGTAACATTTCTATTATATTCATGCACCGACTTAATTTCAAAATGCTTTCTAAAGATAATCAGTTATTGGAAACACTGTTCATTTCCAAATCGTTACACTCAAAATACTAAAATTTTTCAATAAAAGTTCAGTCTCCAAAATGATATCCTAATATAAGCAGGATTTTAAAAATAATACATAAAATTAAACATTTATGAATTAATTGATAGAAATGCAGGAATTTCACATTTATCAGATTAGAATTCCTGACTCTTGGGCTGTTGGCCCGGGTTTGAATCCTGGTTTGGGCATGGACGTTTCTTTTGTCTCTCTCTCTCTCTGTATCTCTGTCTTTTCATTTCTGAGATGATGGATGAATTTGACCCGTCTATAAACGGGTTTCTGTGGTGTGACGTAAGCAATGCTACTCGTTCCTCCGTCACTTGGTTCACAGGTGCCCACCGGATAACGCTAAAATGAGTAGCAGTTTAAACCCCAGTCTCACGGGTCTATATCTGGGGAGATCTATGGTTATATACCTTGTATATCCTATTGATCCCTGATTTAAATAACTACAATTCATTTACTTTCTAAAATCAGAAAATTAAGTGTGTTATATTTGTTATTCAATTGTTGATAAAATGGCTTGCTTAACTTCAGGCTTCTAAAAGGAGTCAAAAACATTTTGAAAGTGCAAATCAATATTGTACATGCAAATTATTTTACTGCATTTGATTTTTTACGGTATTAATATTGATGCGTTATCAAACTAATGATATAAAAAAGAAAATGTATCAGACTATCTATGATGAGTTATCTTTAATAACCAAATAAATAAAACGTAGTTTTTCTCATTTTGCATTTTTTTACACAATATAGCTACAACAATAATAAAAAGCCATTTGCTGGTGCCGACGGTTTTAATGTCACTGGTGGGCAGGATTTGGTCACGGACTGTAGTTTTGAGACATTTGGTTTTGATGATTAACAAATCATCGACAGACGTAGTAGGGAATATGATTAAAATATTATACAAGTTGGGAAACAATACATTTTTTAATTATTTGAGTACAAAAGAAAAATAATTAATATATTTTACACAAGGAAATAGGGAATAATTTTTTTTACTTGAAAGGTAATGGTTTTCATCAGATTTGTTATTGGCGTCGATACATTTATGTCATAGAGTGAATGAGACAAACATAATGAAGAGCTAGAATATTCATTCTCACTCCTGCAGATTTTGATCTCTTTTCAAATCTTGAGAAGTTTATAAGGGTAAGGTTAGTTGACCAGTTATTCGTCCACCTAGGATATCGCAAACATGACGTATTGGGTTATTTTCTGGAGAACAACTCTAGCTTTTATATTAAGGTCATTTTTTAGAATTCGAACCAGGAATGTTTCCTCAAATAAGCACGATGTGTCCAGAAATTGATTATCCAAATCAACTTAGACAATATCTTCTTTCCTACTTAGGCTATTTGGGTTTTGCCCCCGAATGCTTGTTTTACCTCTAACTATATAACAGAATCAATCTACCCTACATAATCTCTATATAAGAATTATTGCCGCCAAACCAATTGATTTCTCTGATGTTTGCAAGACAACATTGATTCACAAAATTTTCACCAGATAAAATCTTGTCGAGTTTCTCTTTAAGTGGTATGTTGAATAGTCACAAAAAAAAATTACAGCGCCAATCTTGATCCAAGACTTCTTCTGTCAAACTTTATGAGAATGGGCATACACCTTTTAAAAATAGTAAATATAATTTGACCAAAACTGTATTTTAGTGTTAAAATAAGATTCTTGATTTTTGTGATTCAATAATTTGTTTTACTAAGAAATTACAAAAGTGTTCTTGTTATTTATGGCACTTGGCGAAGCCTAACCCGCCCAACTGAGACTGGGCGAATGAATTCAGAAAGAACGCCTTCCGTTTTTGAACAGAGCACCCCCCACGAGAGTGGAAGTACATGCCATTGCTCATAAATGGCAGCACCATCTGAATGCTTGAATTTACAGATAGGAAGACAGAGAAGACCCAAGACCTGGTTCCTACCACCCTCAGAGAAATTAATTTGGAATGGGAACATGAAGGACATTGCGACCAGATATATTTTACGTTAGTATACAGTTAGTTTTACATATTAAACGAGTTCATTAGTGAACACGAGGGTCTTTAGTCGGTGGAGAATCGAAAACACAACCTTGCGATTGGGAGATTGACGCCCTTACCAACTGGGTTACCTAATTCGAAAGTGTGAAGTGAAATTGCGAACCATTAGAAAATAGCCTAACAATTTTGTATTAAAAACTATATAGCGATGACTTTAGATTAGAAGAATGAACTCAAGTAATCCAAATTTAAAAATTTTCATGTCAATTATAAAATGTTATACATTTCTAAATTTGAGCCGTTTATTTTGAAAGTGGTCTAAGTCCATTTATCTTCAAATCTAGATATTTAAGGGGAATTTACGTTTCAGTGAATTTAAAAATATACGTATAGGATACTATTAAGTCATACTCATTAAGTCAAGTGTATCTAAAGGTGTTAAATTTATAGTTTCTATTATAAAATTGTGGTAATTATTAAGTGAATAAAATGTATGAGTCATCTTATCAAGAATGGAGTTGAGACACTTTTAAAGTTAACAGCCAGATTCCTTATAAAATTTCAAGGTATCTAAGTCCACTCAACATAATTTAAGCTACTTCAAACTGTAAAAAAAATCAATACTGAATTTATTTTACATATCTGACTCATCTACATTTTATACGTGTGAAAGTGATTGGTAGAAATCATGATGTTCTTTGGTATCTATCGTAATAAGTCAATTATGCCCTTGAATTTTACAGATGGAATTCGATATTTTTATATAGTGATGTCAACACAGTATTTTTAAACTTTCTTCGTCTATCCTGACATGGTAATAAATTCAGGTCTTTAAAATTTTCATTCTATTCATTGATGTCTTACAGAAAATTTTATATGGTTTCTGACAAAATGCATCCAACATATTTTTTAACCAGTTTATTGATTCTCCACCAGAATTTTTTACTCTTTTAAAAATTGCGTCTTTTAATAATTTTGTTGATATGATTATTGGTTGATTGGGTTTTGTGGCGCAAGGTCCAAAAAGGACATGCTGCATCATTCGTTGATATGGTATCTTATCTCATTTCCATTGCTATAAAATTATTACCTTTCCGACACTTTTTAGTAATCTTTGGGAACGAAAAGTAAATTATTTTTAATGACATTTCTACCAAGACAAAATGTTTTTCATTTCTTAAAACCGAATGTCCTGGTATTAAAAAGTTTTGGTCTATGATTTCCACATTATTTTCCAAAGTTTGAACAATATTTCACTATGTTAAATTTACTTTAATATTTCTATTTTGTCCGGCGCACATATCATTGTAAGCTAAAATATTCTTAAATGTTAACATGTTTTGGAATGCATGAAACAATTGCTTGAGCACTTCTGGATGCAATAGTTTCATCAAAAATGTATGTGTAAACATTATCGTTATGAAAATAGTGAATATCCAAATTTAGAACATACATATTGCGTTTGTAATAAACTATTTAAGTTAGTCAATTTGTGATACCTTTATCCCACAAGTTACCTTCATTATAATTACATTCATCGCTGCTGTCCGACATTATCAATATAAATATCCCGATTTATGTAGACATAAAGTTAGGCCACTTTTAAACTACACGATTCAATTATTAAACTAACTCTGAAAACTTAGGATTTCAACATTTGTTTCATAACTACCAGAACTAATTGAATTCAACTGGATTCATGATTGTTCATGCAATGTAAAACATGTCATTGCTTATAACAAAAACCATGGTTATGAGTAAAATCTTTTAGAAACAAATGGTTTGTAAGAATAGTTATAGAATTTGATAAAAATGGATTGATTTAAGATAAGATGTGTCTTACCAAGATAATGCCTCAAACCATAATTCCTTTATTATAGAATAAGACACCTTTTCTGCAAATACAGTTATTTTTCATTATTTTTTAACAAATATTTTCAAACCTTAGATTGTTCTCGAAAAATGTTACAAAAAGAGATTATGTACCCTTAAATGTCCCTGATATATATATATATATATATATAGAGAGAGAGAGAGAGAGAGAGAGAGAATTGATATCTATATTTCTGTTAAATTGATCAGAAAATAACTTCGACATCTAAAAAAATAGATTGATGCGTTCTATATACTTATGCTTTGCCGTTTATTCAAAAGAAGCTAGGACCAAGATACCCTGGAAAAGATGAGCATAGAGCTTAAATGATTCAATGTTTCATCTCACACCATTCAGATTCTTTTGAAAACAGGGGCCAATAAGCGACCATTTAACGTCCCTCCTTAAGTCGTCAAATTTGTTTGTGGTACCAGTTAATTTGGGGACTGTTAGAAAGTAGCAGATTCTTCGTTTTCTTCTTAAGTAATTATGTGGAGAATCATTAATTATGGTAAGTTTAAATTATACAGAGAAGAGAATATTACTCTAATGATACATGCTTTAACTCTTTTTCTTAGCATGTTTTGTGTCTTGTCTTTGTACACAGATATTTGGGGACTGGGACACCTCTGCTACATTTTATTTAGCATTTCTCTCAACCCCAGTCATGTTTTCTACGTCTGAAAAATTGTAAAGCTTCTTGTCAATTCTGATGAGTTTCAGTCTCCGTCGTTCAGATGACACTAGATGGCAGCACTACAAACTCTCTCACGTCACATGTCAAGTTTGAAAAGAGTTCATTTCCTCCTCGATCAGATTACATTAGATGGCAACACGACCAGCCAATGGAATATCTTCTGTTTTTCAAATGGAGAATAAAACAGGATCGAATTTAATTCCCTTGGGTGGCGGGACCAACACTCTTCTGACTGAGTTACCACTGCTCGCTTCTTAACATGTTAAACAAAACCTCCTCTATGCAAAAAAGAAGTGTTAAATTCTTAACTACTGGCAAACAGCTTTATCTTAGAAGTTTCTTGGAAGAAGTCATTCTTAAAATTAAATTTTTTTTTGGTAGCACAGAAATCATGAAAAGGCTGAGATGCTTGTCATACCTATCACTTTCCTATAGTTCGCAGACAGTGATG
>JAPDSC010133065.1:5225-16182 GCA_026290005.1 Latrodectus geometricus | reverse complement strand
GATAGGGCTTAGCTGAATAATTTAACTTACTTAGATTTTTACTCATCAGCTGTTGTTATATACAGGTTATCGGACAAGACGTTGTTATATTTATAACTTGTTGATTTTAAATAAATTTCATGGGCATGGACACTAACAGGGGACTTCAATCAAATGAAGCGTCGTCGTACACAAAAGCCATGTTTGAGTCTCCATTTACTTAATTTTTTGCTAATATGTTTATTTTTTTTTTCTGTCTTGCGTTGCCTTTGTTGTCATCTCTAAACAGTTTTTCATTGTACAGGGCCATAAGTACTAAATAGAATGTATAATACTCGTGCTCAATCATTGAATTACTCGATTGATTGATAACAGCCATATACAATGAAATATTGTTCAGAGCCTACATGAATAACTCCATTGATTGAGATGAAATCGAAAGAAAAATGTACATAACTTTAGCGATGCGTTACGACTGTTTTAGGAAAGAATTTTTTTTCTGAGAACGGAGTGACGTTTTTTGTATTTTCTTATTCTTAGAAACCTCTCGCTTATATATCGAATTTTATCTTACCACTAAAAGCCTGGTCTATTAGTGTCACATGTTGCTGGTAGTTAGAACTTCCTCGCAAGATCTTATCTTGAGACGATCGCCCCTCTTTTCGATTGGTACCTCATTAACGACTGAATTTCTGCAAGGGTTGTGCGAGTCAAGTTACAGTTGACTTTTCTGAACGGAAATATTTTGTTTTCTCCTGTTTATGACAGTAAATAACTCAACCCCATTTGCAGTGTCATTTTTACCTGTTGCAAACGAGATAAGAACAGGATGCTGACAGATTCCTGTGAATATTCTCATGGTATACTAAGTGTATGAAATCCTGAATCCTTAAAATTTAACATCTGATAAGCATAGCGTGCTCACTTTAAATTGTTCGTGCCTAAATACTCAATGAACATGACTCAGAATTCTGAAATGTCAGTTTAGATATTGAGTTTCCTATTCGACCATTATATTCTAGATTAAGGAACATATATAATCTTCAAATGAGACTAGGGAAGAATCCTAGATGGATGTACTGCTCCTAGCTTATTGAATATTCAAAATTAGTGCATGAGTTTTTAAATGAAAAATAACCTAAAATGATAATGTTTTAAGTGAATAGTTATGAAATAATATATAGCGTGCTTTTCATTTATAGAACTTGCACAATTGCTATAATCACATCATATTTAGAATGAAATTCAATTTATTAAAGTAATAGAAAATAAATAAGCAGTATGATGTAATCTCTTCTCTAAAATTTTCTTTTAATTGATTGGGTAGGTTAATTTATTTCTTCGTTATAAACTTTGTACTACCTAATACAAGGAGTTTGTTTCAACTGAAAATTGTCTTAGAATTCAAAATATATTTACTTACATTTTATAATCGGAACTAGTTGAGGTTGTTGCACCAGCTTGCATCCCTGTACCTAGCCCCGAGTTGGCCTCTTTCAGTTGTATAGAAGCAGCCGGGTGAGAGTCTTGTTAAATTTAGAAGCAAAGACCAAGAGGAAGACTCTCCAATACTTGACCTGTCACCTCCAGAAATACAATTTCACATGGATAACATAGCGACCACAACATATTTTACGTTCCCCAGCCACTATTAATGACCACGGCGCATCTTTCGGTAGGTCGGGATTCGAACTCAATACCTTCTGATAACGAGAACGAACGGCCTAATCAATAAGGCCACCGCGGACGGACTAGTTGAGGTGATAGTTGAATCTCATCAATTCTAACCTTCGATTCAACGGTTAGTAGTATAGATTCACACCACACGGGATTGTTTCTCCGATTATCAGCAATTACTCGAATCGTGCTAAATGGGATTTTTCAATTGAAGTTTTTAATAGGTGTGAACTATTAACCGGTAATTTTCCGGTGTAAAATCTTCTATTAAACATGATTTAATTTATATTTTTCCTTAGTGGAAAAGGAAGGAGTGATGATGGAATTGTAATCAATCGATCCCTCCTCAACCTTCTGTGAATGGAAATGAGTTCGATTGGATAGAATCGAGTGGAGGGAAGGATAAATAGGGACAAAAAGACGATTAAGCTATCCCGTCATCGTGACCATCAAGCTGTTACGACGACTGCGGTATGTTTCCTGTTTTGTTCGTTCATCCATCCTTTTTGCCCGGGACGAGAAATTAAAACAACATCATCTCCTCTTTCCAGAATCCAGAAGGGAAAAATAATCCAATGGGGGATTTTTCATGCAGCACGTGGCATGAGTCACTTTATGGCCTGTACACTCCGGTCCGAACGTGTGTCGCCCTAAGAAATTAAGAAGTGGCTGGGGGTGGGGCGGCGTAACCATAAACTAATCAACGCCCTGCACATATCTGCTGACTGACTTTCCCGAAGCGCGGAGAAGTGGAGGGGGGGGGGTCGAAGTGGGTGGCCCCCACTGGCAAAGGCGAAAAAGCTGATCCTTCTTCTGCCATAACTGCGGCGGCGCTGGTGAGGACAACACGCAAACGAGAATGAGTGTTGGCGACCGGTTTGCTTCACCCGAGCTGCGCCTTTGTTAGTTGGATCTGTAGCGAGCAGTGGATCGCGGATGAGGTAGCAGTTGAGTGTGGTGTGTGTTTTGTTGTAGGGTAGTTTGTAGTTCGTGGTGTACACCGTAGCACGACGCTATGCGTCTCAGCAGAGTAATAGCACTTTGGATATGTGTTATCGCTAAGGATATTCTAAATTGCCTGTGCCAGACCCGATTTGGATATCAGGATAATAGAGGTAAGTCTGACAATTTCTTTTCTGTGACGCTAATGGGCTATTTGTGAGGAATTTTTGGCATTAAAGATTGTTTTATTTATGTGTTAAAGTGTATTTATCTACGATATTGTTAGTCAGTTCAGCTTGACTCCTGACTATCATATTTGACAGTAGAGCCGGGGTTGTACGTTAAGAAGTAATTTTGAAATACTTTTGTCACATGCAGCATGTGTTTGGTTACAAAAAATATTTGTAAGAAAAAAATGTTGTTGGTGATTTTAAAAAATAGACCCGTTACCCAAAACCTAGAACAAGTATAATTAGGAATGCTTGTTGAATAGATAATCTTATATATCAAATATCTTTACCATTCGCATGTCTCATATAAGGCCAGAGAAATATTGTATTTGTTTGATTTTGAGAAATACATTGTATTCACTCGTAATTATTTCTTGAATTCCTTTTAGCATACATTTTTATTAGAATTGCTATTTATTTGTCCTTATTTCACAATATTTCGAGAAATTAAATGAAAATATCTTATTTCCATAACTCTCAGTATCCAGGATAGCTTGTAAAAAGACTTCATTTATTATTATTTTTATTTGTACATAGTTACATTGGATTAAATATTTAGTTTAGCTTTTATATTTGATGAGCTTGTGTAGTAAACAAACTTTCTGTTAGAAGCCATTATTTATCGAGTAATCATATTATAAATAAATGAGAAAAGAGACTAATTACTCCTTAGAGGGCAATTAAATATGATACTCACGAAATTAATGTATTATTTGTTTCGCGTAATTCCCTCAGCAAAAACAAACATAGAATACATAATTTTATTGTTAGTTTCTCAGCAAATATATTTTTTGATTATCCGATTCCAAAAGCTGCTACTTTTTCTTCGAAAGCATTGGAGAAATAGAAGTAATTTTTGTGAAACTTCTTTACAAACATTCCTGAATAAGATTTCTTAGCACTAAAACAGGTTTTCAAAAATCGTTTACTATTGAAAAACAGCCAAATTGGCGATAAATGCGAGCAAAAGATTTCTCCCTTGCTTAGAATGATTTTGTTCCCAATATGATGAGAATAAAACAATCTATATTATATTTTTCTTTTGTCATTCGATATGGATGAATGGTAATTTCTTCCCGCTGTTCTAGCTTTGAGAACAATAAAACAAAACTGCATTATTTGCACATAGAGATTTTTTTTATGTATATATGACCGTTGATTGTACATTTTCTTACAGAAATTCAGAAACCATACCTCATTTTTTGATATAAATTTCAGGATGTGAACCGCATTTCATGTTTACTTTTAAAGTTGATTGGAATCCATTTATTGCTATTTTTTTTCGGTATTGAGTTTTATGAGATTACTTAAACAAAATGAGATAAGCTTAGCGATAGATACTTAAACACTAACAGTTAGTCAGATAGCAATTTTGGTCTTCAAAAGAAGCAACTGTCCAGACCCATTGTTATTAATCGTGTGTTTTCAATCTATCAACAAATGGTAAAATGGCTCTGTGATTTACACAATTTTATTTTCATCAACACCGAACAAAAAATAAGTTTACTATATTCTATTTTAAAGATTTTATTTAATTTAAAGATTTTCTTTAAATAAAATTTTTATACAGAGGAGACAATAAAAATATTGAAGTGATATAGAAAATAAAAAAAAATGATAATAATAAATCAAAAAGCTCTGGGACACTTAAAAGATAATTGGTAATTTTCTAATTGGTGTTTTTGTGTATGGTTGGAATTTTAATAATTTAGTTTTAAATTCTAATTATATATACAAATATTTGAAATGTAGTAAAAATTAAATAACGCGTATTTCTAATGCAAAATTTTACACGTCCGTGTTTTAGTACTTTAATACATGTATGTTGACGATGATGAACTTTTAAAGAAAATTCGCTGCATATTAATGTTCTTTATATGATAGATTTATTAGACCCAACTTAATTAGATGGCAGACGGAATAATTAGAAATTCGCGCCAGACTTCTCTTCAGAAACATGATACACTTTATAAATCAATTTGTTGATTTCGCGCATAATCTCTTTCCTGTTTACAGCATGTCATTTTGTTTCAAGTACTTTGCAATTAAGAGAATGCTGAAAGAATATTTCATGATAGAGACCTACAGCGGAGCCAAAAATACTGTCCTTCTGATCGCTTGTCTCACATTGATTTAATTCCAAGTCGAACTGTCAGCAGAGATGATTTGTGTGGTATAAATAAATAAAGAATGAATTACCAAATCATGTATTCATGCAAGAATTATCTGATATCTTGGATTTCAGTGATTAGGCAAAATGTAAAAGGATACCTCTTTTTTGCATTAAGAAATATGCACTCTTCTGTCTTCTGACTTTTTAAAATTTGTGTATAGTAGGAGTTTTAATAAATTTACCATTAGAGATTTGTAACTATCCTCTTCGTTCTATTTTGTTTTTGCTTCAAAATTTATTCCATTTTATTTCTTATTTTTTTCTTGTTTACAAATTTTTCTTTTAATTATAAATATAATAAAATAAAAAAATAAATGCTATTTAATTTTTCGAAAATTTAATTGGAAAGTTGATATTATGCTCAGTGACATAGTTTATTTTTCTGTTTAACAATATTAAAAGAATTTTAGAAGTAAAAAAAGAAGTAAAACAAAAATGAAAAGACTAAAATTACTCTAATACAGAATTCTTTTTATAACAAAATTATTATGTTAATATATTTAAATTCGGATTATTATTTTCTAAAAGTAAAATATATGATAAATTGATTCTATAACTGATAAATTAATTTTGTAACTGTATTCTATTGCCAGAAATATTTTCTGCGTTTATTTTATTTCAAGCAGAATAAAGTAATAAAATGTAGCACACTCTGAAAATCGCGTAATGACCTAGATAAACAACCGTTATTTTAGGTATTAGTTGTTCTAGCTTCTTATTCTTAATTTGTTTAAAAAATATATTTTCTTATTAATTTTTTAGGTCATTTAATTCCCTTTGGAATATTTCATATTATTGAAATTGTAGTCTAAAATTTCTTATTTAAATATAGTATTTGTAATAATTTCACGTATCAGCATATTTTATAATTGGCATTGTTATATTTTAAAACATTTCAATTTCCTTACGAAAAACTCCTTCTGCGATTTATATATCGAACAAATTCCATTTTTTTTTATTACTCTCTCTCTTTAGCAAATTTTAAATAATAGTAAATTAATTTTTTTTTTTTTACTTTGGACTAAATTAAGAAAATCAAATTTATTTTCCTTATTGTCATAATTTTAACTCTTAAAAATTGTATATTTTTCTATTTATATTATTTTGTAATCAAGTATCATGTGAACTTAAATTATTGTTATTTATTTAGTATTTCTGAAATCAAAAACTAAATTTAATCATGTTTTTTAATCTTTAAAATTGGCTGGTGGATAGGCTTATGTTTTCATTTTCTTTATTTTGATTTCTGATTATCTTATTCAATCCATCTCTTATAGGCTTAAGATTAAGCCAAAGCCTCCAAAAAATGCATTAATTGTACACGCATTATATTGAAATCTTAAAAATTTCGAATTAATTTACACGCTTACATTTCACTCCCTTATAGTTATGAATAGTTTGGCTGTAGACCAATATATCGTTAGAAAAAAATTTTTTGTATTCTTAATATACTTCTGAATTCCTAATAATTCATATAATTAAAATATTTTGCAATAGTTGTATGCGAGAGTAAATATTCTTCCCTCCAGAAATTAAACTATGCCGAAGATGGAGTTTACAGGATGTAAATCTGTATAGGATTTATATCCTGTAAACACAGGATATATATATATATCTCTGCCATAATATTTTTAAATTTGGGATTATCATATATTTTATTAAAATTTTAGCAATAATATTTGTATAAGAGAATAAATATAATTTTTCGTTGAAATGTTACTATGCCTAAGAAGCATTTTACAGGATATAAATTTATAACAGGATTATTTATTTACAGGATATAGCATTGCATACGCACACAGGAATATATAAATTTTTACAATGTTTTTAAATTTGTGACTATCGAATTTATAATTATAACTTTATCAATAATTGTATACAGGAATATTCTTTTCCCCAGAACTTAAGTTATGTCAAAGATGGAGTTTACAGGATATAAATCTGTGATAATACACACACTGAGAATACAAATGTTTATCTTGGTGTGTCATTCTAAAGTGACGTCATGTATCGAAGACGGACCTTCCAAAATCAGTGGGGTTGCTTAAATCTAGAGATTTAGTACCCAGCAGGAAGTTTTAAAGATTGTGTATCCTGATGGAAATGTTTTTGTTGTTTTGTGAGACGCAGCTGTTGATAGCTGCTCTATCTTAATCGCGCTATCCGCTTACTTTTCCCAATCTTATACGCGTGAAATAAATATTTTCATGATAACATATTCTAAATGTTAATGTTTTCATAGATCCGTACAAAGTAATATAATTATTAAAATTTTTTAGCTCTTGACTCATAGATGTATTGAATATTCTCTTAGAATAAGCAAGTAAAATAGACACACTTTTATTTACTATAAAATAACATCAAAAATAATTTATTTAATTGTAAACAGTCCTTTGTTTTCCCCCGAGGAAGGTTAGTTTTAGACAAATATAATAGATACTATAGTATAAAAAGATTGTTCAGTTACTAATAAAATGTTTCAGGGAATTTATAAAAAAAGTGGTGACATCTTTTATTCAATTAATGGATTCATCTTGTAACCTATTATATTAAAATGTTATTCTACTGATTTTTCAAAATAAAATATTAATATTTCATTT
This sequence comes from Latrodectus geometricus, assembly GCA_026290005.1. NCBI lineage: Eukaryota > Metazoa > Arthropoda > Arachnida > Araneae > Theridiidae > Latrodectus > Latrodectus geometricus. The sequence goes on along the minus strand of JAPDSC010133065.1, from coordinate 8,581 downwards.
GAAGTATGTTGCATTAATTAAATAGATTTAGCTACATTTTTAAATTAAGAAATTTGATTGGATTTTTTTTTTTTATTTTTTATTTTACGGCAATTTAAATCTTTGAACTTTTGTTATAAATGATAACCAGATATTGGGTATATATTCCAGCCAGATATTGGATTCTGGTAAAATGGATGTAAGCATTTTTCATATCTGTTTTCCGAGTTAGGTTGTTCCTTCAGCGGTTGTAAACGTCTTTTGAACATGCAGTGCATATTTACTGTTCACAGAAAGTTTCATCACAGAGATGAGCTTTATGCACTATAGTAAGATATAGTGACCAAAGACCCCAGGTTGATGCACATGTCGAAAAAAACAACTCAACATCCGCTGTTTAGCGATTTCTAGGTCGAACGAGGAACCACATTGGTTGTTAAATATTTTTGAATTCTGAGCTAAAAGGAAAAACTTTGAGCTGATTAAAAAAATTCTGTCTAATATGTCATATATTTTTTTCATAATTAGCTATCTAAAATCAAGCAGTAATTCAAACATTCCTGAAAATTTAAAGCTGCTTTTTCCCTGCTCAAAAGTTCCGTCATCCAGCCATTATTTTATATGCAAGTATATTCGGAGATCATTTTTAAGCGATTGTAATAAAACCGAGTTGAAGTTCTTTTAGAGTGAAGGGAACGGTAATTTTTCCTCAACTTCATACATGTATACGAGAGCGATATCTTTATTCATTAAAACATTCATTCAAGGGCCTTGTTTTAGCTTGGGAAACTCTCGACTTCGTCCTAAATTACGTTAAAAATATTACTCTCATTCCCGTTTCTCACCCCACCCCCTCCCACACAATCTTTTCTGGGGTGCGTTCCTGTAGTCGAAAACGAGTATGAAGATTTTAATAGGAATTCGTACCCACATACGCAGGACATAGAAGGCATTACTTTCATCAATGGCCTTCTCATAAAGAGGCGAAAAGGCCCAGAATCGGGCCGATGCCGGTAATTTCCGGGCCCTTTTCTTCTGCTTCCGAAATTGAGAAAAAGGTATGGAAAAGTGGAGAAAATACAACCATCGTCCGATTATTACCCGGTGCTTCGTCTCGTAAAAATTCGGAGCTGGCAGAGTCGTTAACTCACCCCTTCCCCCCTTCCAGTCTTGTATTCTCTTTTCATTCGCCCCCCTTCCACCTCAACCTTCCACACCCACACATACTCGCATTCGCTGATAAATTAAAGCGAACGGAAAATATAATATGGAGATCCAAGAACGGCCTTTAATGGACGCTAATAGGAAATTTCATGCTCTGGTTTTATGGTAATGGGTAACGCACTCCATACCCCCCATTACCCCTCTTCACCCGAAAGCTCGAGCCAATGTCGTCCTAATGGCAGTTCCGAGTTTTCGGAAAAGGTAAGGAGGAAGAAAATAACGAAATTATTGTAACGGGAGGTAAATATTACGGAAGAATTTGAGTTAAAGGTCTTCCTGGCTCTCTTTTCGGAAGAAGCCTCTGTTTCTGAGAGTAAAAATGGTGGAGGGTCTTTTAGGGAAAAGACATAATTTTTATATATTATGGGACCAACGTTGCAAATAAACTCCAACAAAAACCGTAAATTAGTATTAGCTGCCGATTTTTAATAGCCTCCTAGTGATATCTGCGTTTTATGTTTTTCTGCAAGTTCATTTAATGGTCAAATACTTTTCGAGCTTAAATGTGAAACTCTGGAAACAAAATTAGCATATAATTTTATTTTATTAATAAAACTGCGTGTATCAGTAAAGTATAATTATTGTCAAACAATTTTTCAGTATCCATGCAGAAAATTTTAAGGATATCAAAATGTTACATATTTAACCGATATTCTTTTGCAAACGAAATTTTAAGTTTGAATGGCAAGAATAAATTTCAGATAAAATCGTCTGCTAATTTTCATATCCTATTCGCCTATTATAAGTAAAATTAACTAGATCACAAACTTGTATTTTCACTCTCATTTTGTGTTTTGCATACAAATATGGTGTTATACTTTCGTGGAATAGTTGTGGCAGTAAATCATTTATCTCTTACTCTTTCAGCGTTATGTTCAAGTTGCAATAATATTTATAAGTATTTTTGCTGGAACTGTGTATCTTTAATAATAAATCTTCTGATAAACTTTTTACAACGTGATAGGAAACCAATATTTATTTTATCAAATGTTGTAAAATAAATATTAGTTTCCTATCATGTTCACATAAACTAAAGAACAACACTCTTAAAAGCGTTTTTCGTAATACTTCTCATATTGAAAGTACAGGTAAAGTAATAATCGTCTTTGTTTTATTCTTGAAGTTAAATAAATAAAAATATTTTACACAAAATGAGTTTACATTGTACAATATTGTATATAATGCACTTAGTATTAAAAAGTACACAAGTTCTTATTAACATTTTTTTACATTTTGCTTGAAATCAGTAGCTTTATTATCATCGTGAGTTTTATGAGAAAATAAATTTCATGTTCGAACTTGTGGTGGTTATCGTTCGGCTTGTTTACTTTCTTTACAGCTCTAATAATTTTTGTTCTTTTGTGAGGCTGGATATTTGTTTACTTACCTCATATCTTGGCTTGTATTAGAATACCTTTGATAAAGCTGCAATCTTAAACTTCCCTGATAATTTTGGATACCTAACATTTATTTTGTGTCAAAGGTCAAAATCCCACAAATGAATCGTGTTTTCTGAATTATGTTATGTGAAAAGAATTATGTTTTCTGGAGTTAGGATATTAGTTTATCCATGTATTTAATTATAAATGTTTCGATCTCAATAAATTAGTTTGCAAAAATAAAAATTGTTTTACCCGTTATATATTTGCACTTCTTTTGTTTTGTGTGTGTATGAATTCCAGCATTTGCTCATTTTTTCGTACTCTTCTATAGAATACATAATTTTAAGGCCTGTATGTATATATGTGTGTGTTATAGTTTGTCATCTGTATTTAACTGAATTTTTACTTGAAGTTCTTAGGAATAACCTATTTTTGCAATTTTTAGTGCAATATTTACCCCATATCATTTACCCTAATAGAAATTCTATTAATGTTTTGTCGACGATATTTTATTTCTATTAATTTTGTAATTTCTATTAATTTTGTAGCTCTACTAAAATGCAATATTGTTATTCTGTTTTCAAATATCGTGTCAATTCTGTCACATCCAGATGTATTACGTGGTGGGGCAATACCTGAAAATCCAAGATACAAACCAGGTGCTCTGTCGCGTATGTCTATGCATATATTTTATTTGTTACTAATATTGAACTTCAATGGAGATTCGCCCACTTATTTTTCCTCTTACTTCCTAATTGTTTTAGTTTGTGT
>JAPDSC010133046.1:0-11929 GCA_026290005.1 Latrodectus geometricus | reverse complement strand
TATATATATATATATATATATATATATATATATATATAATATGTAACTTGAAGAGCAATTAAAAATCAAAGACAAGAGTGAGAAGAAACTATACCATTCAAAGCAAATAAAACAAAATCAAGAAAAACTATACAATACAAATAGGGAAAAGGCATAGAGACCACTTCTTCATCAGGAGGGTGATGGCTAATTAAGCAAATAGAACACTTTTTTTGACAATCATGAAAGACAAATGTCTAAAAATCTTCGTGCTGTTCCCCCGAAGAATGTCTGTTAAAGAAAATATATCAAAATTAAAGTAAATAGAATCAAAGCAATGCGTTAATAAAGATGCAAAACAGTACACTGAAAAATAAGCAAAGTATTACTTTAAAAATATATATCAAATACAGAAAAATATTGTTGCCAAAAGCAATTAGTAATAATTTAAATTAAAAAAGTTAAAATAATTTATAAAAACTATTAATTACTTCATTTTTTTAACCAGCAATTCCTTACTTTCTACATATTTTTAAATAAAATTAAAAGGAAAATTATTATATTTAAGTTAATTAATTAATCGTATAATTTGTTTTCCTATGAATTTAAGATTTTTCAAAATTTGTATATATGCGTTTTAATTAATAATTTTACATTCCTGTAACTCTTCAAAGAAATGTTGGATTTCCAGTGTATTAGCTTATTAAAACTTTAAAATTTAATTGGGGATGGGGGGGGGCTGGTTTTAGCAAAAATATCTATATAAGTAGTTCTATATAAGAAGTTGAATTTTCAGTGTTTATAAGTAAATTTAAAAATTTGGCATTGTTTTTAGAAATGTTAGTTTTAATTAGGGAAAGCTCATTTGTATGTGGATAAATTTATTCAGAAATATTTCTAAAATTTAAATTATTGAAAATAATAAAATCCTCTTTATATTTAAACTCAAAAGAATTTTGAAAAATGAAATTTTTTTTCGAAATAATGTAAAAACAAATATGCAGTATACTTAAAAAATTGGGACCTTGTAGAATTCCGCAATTTTGAATAGAAATATTTTCACCATTATATATGTAATTATTATAAATACAAAGTATAACCAAATTGTTCCAGTAATCAAAATTAATATTTAATAAATCTTTATAATCTGTAAAAAAATATATAATCCTTCGATTTGTAAATGGCTATACATGTAAAAATATCTTTAAAATCAAAGGAATAAATATATTATAAATAAAATTAATTGACAGAAAGTCTAAAACCAGTCTATTATTATCAATAATCCAAGTAGCTTTAGATTTGACAATGTATTCCAGTATTATATTTAGTTATTTGGCAAAAATTAAACCTGGTTTGTTCATGTATGAATTAGTGCCACAAATAATAAATCTGAATTTAATAGGAAATTTATGAAATTTAAGAACCTGTTAAATAAAGAAATTGTAATTTATAATCCTTTATATTTAAAAGTTTATAAAAATGCTGAACTTTTTTGTTAATGATGTTGTCTATAGAATTTAAAAGTTTGCTTTTATTAGAGTATAAATTTTCTTTACCAATTAAATGTAAATAAAATTTTTTACAAGAAAATTCATAGTTATCAAAAGTTTTATTAACAGGTGTAATAATAAAGTTCTCTTTAAGAATTTTAATAGCAGGTTTGAATGGGGTAAGTTCAATACTTAGAAATGTTAAATTGTTATCAGAAATAAAATTTTCAGTTTTATTATAGAGTTTAGTCTTTCAGAATGGAAAAAAATTCAACAGATGTATCACAATAATTTGATATTTTAAAGATAAAGGAATCAATATCATAAAGAATTAGTTTAAAAATTTTAGATTTATTTATTTGATAAATTATGGTCTGTATTTAGTAACTTTATTTAAAATTGTCTTAAGTTTATGATCATTAAAAATATTTAAGTCACCTATAATAATGTATCTAAAATCGAAGTTTCTAAAAATTTTGAATTCACCATTAAGTCATATACATTTGGAAAGTTTTCTAGAAACTGCAATATTTTTACAAAATTGATTATAGTTAAATATTTTAAGTCCAGCAGGAATATCGTAGGAAAATGTAAGTTTGACAAAAATATTCTCCATATAAAAAATACTTCACAAATCGTTGATAACATTAATTTAACAAGTTTTGTATGCTGAAAACTAAAAGGGAAATGATAAAATTTAATATTCTTATTTTTAATTTTATTATGTATGTATTTAAATAGATCATATAATAAAAGCTTACAGTGCTGATTATTGAAATGTATATAATCTAAACAGGAATATAAAAATTTACAATAACAATCAGTTTCATAATAAAAATTTTGCAAGTCAACCAATTATAATAATCAGAAAAAGGAGATTCCAAGTTATAAATTTTTTCCAAATAAAACTCAAAATTATTAAGTTCTTTTTTATTATATGATTTGTTAATTTTACGATCACCACTTTTAAATCTTTTAGTTTCATGATTATTAGATTGAAAGAATAAGAATGAATTGCTAACAGAAAAATTTATAATTTTACCATTAAATAATTCATTATAACTGAAATGTGAAAGGGATTTGGAAAACACATTTCAGGAAGACACAATTCAAGAAGATTAGCTGAATTTGGCTCATGTTTCGATAAGTATTTCAGAAAATGTATCTGATATCAGAACATAGGCAATATTGTTTGCTATGATAAAGTATATAATCTGAAAGTATCTTATACATACTTTCTGTTAAACTTGGACGAATACTATATTTATCAACAAAGTGTTCTTTTCATTAAAATCCGTTAACTATCATATATTAATGTGAAGATGAAGGTAAAAGATGCACACAACACTATTAACCGAACGGCACTGAGCCATGTGTTGCAGTTTGCGGAATGATTTTCTAGGATTGTTGGCTACTTTTAGTCGTATTATGAGCAAAGGTATTTCGCTTTCACCTCTTTCAAATAAGCAGACAACATTTTGAAGCCAATGGTATTGTTATGATGTGTGCCAATTGTGTTTATTTATCTTAACATTATTTTTGAAATCTTGCTGTCTACAAGGGATTGGTTTGATTAATTAGTCTTGCTCCAATCGAAACAGTTAGAAAATTGTTAGACAATTGATTTCTGGCAGTTTTGAAATATTTTAGACCTCATCAATAGTTGGTACATACCAAGTGCGAGTGTATGAATTAGTGAACAATCGAAAAATTAACCATCATTAGTGCACGAGTATTTTTTTCTGTCGCTTTAAATCTCGTTGTATCGATTTTGTAATTTTTAATCAACATTTAAGCACTTTATTAATATTTCTTGAATGATGGTATAATATCTCAACTCAAATACATATGATTCCATATGCAAAATGATAAATATTTATTAAAATATGCAGACAAAAAAAGGAGAAGAATTTAATTACTTGAAGTAAATAATGAGGAACATTAATGCCTGATAAAATCATACCCATATGCTTTTAATAAATTATTGTTAAATATCTAAAATTTTATAATTTATTTTTTATCTTAATATGTGATTTCAAAATTTAAAAAAATAGTAATTTGTTTCTAAATTTCTTTATAAATAAGATTTTTCATAGCAGTATAATATAAAAATTTTAGTAAAAATAATTTTTGAGGTACTAATCATAGAAGACCTTTCAATGTAGCCTGAATATTTCAGTTTTAATGATAATGCAGCATTTGAAAAGTATGTAATTAAGCATGTAAAAAAGTATTACAAAGACGTTAAACATGTCTAGTAAAGAATCAATTGATGGCTTAAGAAAAATTCTATTGATTACAAATATGTGTACATTTATTGAAATGTTACAATAATTACAGAGTAATATAAATAAATTTGAAAGCACTGCGTTTTAAATTTAAAATATTTTTTGTCACAATCATTAATTACACTTTACCATTGAGCAGAGAAATGTTATTTTAATGATACGATTTCCTAACTGGAACTGTTTAGGAAATTATTTCAATCAAAACTGCTGATAAATTTAATATTTGTCGAATAAAAGGAAAAATTAAACAAAACAAAATAATTCAATGCATATGAGTAATTTATTTAGATTACAATTGTTTGTTTTCAATGTGCTTGAATACAATTTACTTTATATTATGTATGAATTATTGTATACTTATTCATATATATTTAAACACCTCATTTGTAGATTAGAAAAATAATCAAATGAATTGTGTCATGTAACATCTTAGGGCAAACAATCATTAGAATATAGAAATACACACGCAATCTAAATAACCTATAGAATTTCTTTTCTATATTCGAAATAATACAGAAATATTTATTAATAAAAAAGTGCATAATGTTTTATAACAAGTATTGTTTATATATACATTATATTAAATGTTTTGCATTGCACTGAAGATAGCGCAGGTATTTTAATAACTGGAGTTTAAATTCAGGACTTTTTATGTATAACAGACTGTATTGACGTTTTATAAAGAAAAAAAGATAGAAAACTCCTTGAATTCAGGCTGGCACATTCGTGCATGCAGAAATCAGAAGGGAAATAAATACCCATCTGTTGTTGAAAAAGAGAGCAGGTCAGGGCACCAAGAACTTTCGTTCCAAAGAATGTTCTCCTAATATTAGGTTATGATCAGTGCTTTTCGTTGTTGTTTTTGTGAGCCAGCTAGGCTGGCAATATGGGTTGCGCTGCTCCATTTTCCCAACTGAAACGTAATTTTGGTATGGATTTCGACTTCTTCAGTACACACATGCCACATATTACACCACCACAAACCCGTTTTTATAAAGCTAATAATGGGCTACATTCATCCATCATCTCATAAGAAGAACGGACAAAGAAACACAGAGAAATAAAGAAAAGAAACGTCCATGCCCGAACCAAGATTCGAAGCCGGAACCAACAGCCAAGAAGTCAGGAGCGCTGACCACTCAGCCATCAAACAGCAGCGCTCTTAGTTAAATGATTAAATTATCTTTTATCCAAGTATTTTATTATTTATATTTTTGCTCATTGTATTTTATTCATAATATAATATTTTTACATTATTCACCATAAAATAAGCTATTCTTTATGCCTCAGAATTTTATTATTGTTTAAAATCATGTAATTAATAAAAATCATAAATCTAATTTTATAGCTAACTCCTAAATATTTTATTTTAGAGAGAATTTTTGTTATATTTCCTGTGCTACTTAAATATAATATTTCCCAAAAATATCATCATCGTGCAATATTGTACAAAACTATTATTTTATCTTCACACTTAAAAAAAGTCTGTGATTTTGTAATTAAAAGGTTGATAGCCTCCAAACCCAGACTATAATTACTATGATTTTCCAAAGCAATATAATAAAATGAGTAACAAATACTGTATTCATAATGAAAAAGTTTGTCTTTTTCAGAATGAAACTGCTTACATTTTCATAAAGATTGTTTGTCATTGGAAGTTTTCTCAAATACTTTTTTAAATTTTCTACATCATTGACATTCTAACTCATTACACTAATTCCCTCTACTGTCAAAAGTGCTTTTTACTTTATCTTACTTTCCACACAAAAGTTTATTGTAATATTATCTGTAATGTTTGTTTGTAAAAATGTTTGTAGTGTTAAAAACAATGTGCGATTCTTAATGCTACGAATATTTAGTTTGTCCACGCTTAGATAAGTGAATTTCTTACAGTGGTACAAATACCTTTTTTCATAGATATATAATCATTATACTTATATTGATACACTATTTCGATACATTCAAAGTACTCTTGTGTGCTTTTGTTAAACAATTTTGTTTCATCAGAAGAATTTCTTAATTTTGGATCAGCAAAGCCATCAAGGTGGCTTCCTGTTTTCCTTAATATGACTCACTTTCTGCCACATCCAATTTTAGGAAACATAGACATTAATATATAATACATTTCTCATTTATTTTCCTAATTTCCGAACACCTTACCCATCTCAATATTTCATCATATATTATTTAATTAACAAACATACACTCACTCACACACACACATATATATATCATCATGTATCATTAAATTCTTACAAAATATTTGACTTTTGTTATGTTCACCTTGTCAAATCTTTCTGATTGTATTAACATACAAAATAAGCATCAATATTCTTTATATTCTTACAGTTCAAAAAGTTTCCTATATGCTAAAACTAATATGCACAACTTTTCACACTTCTAACTTCGTTTCCAAGTGTAGAAGTGTTATGCAGGTCAGAAACTAGGTCCTCGAAACCGAAAGTGACAACAGACTCCTCAACTCTGTTACTTACTCAACCAGAAGTGGTTTTCTTGCAGGTCAGCAAGCAAAAAGTGACACGCATCTTCGGCAAACGGAACCGTCGCGAAAAGGAAGTTTTGTCTCTTGGACTTGCGAGAAGTGCGGTTAGAGGATTATAAAAGTCTTCTTGGCAACCGACTGAGACCGTTCCGATCGGAAAGACACTGGCGTTACAAGTTAGACGAAGAAGAAGGCAAGAAAGTGTTTTTAACTGCCCGTGTCCACTGCGGCGAAACTGAGCCTCTCTGACCCTTCTTCTCTGACCTTACACGGTCCAGTAAAAAAAGAAGCTGATATTCGGGCCCCTCTTTCATTCTCATCGCCACTTCCTGATTGAATGTGGCTGAGGATAGTAATTTTTACGCTTTCCCATTTGGTGGAGGAAAGCCCCGTGTTTTTTATGCTTTCTCATGTTTTTTTATTCTAATCCTGACTGCTTAAAGTGCAGAACATGGGAATGAAAAAAGCTAGTAAATTGAAGAATTAGAGAAATTTATAAAAAAATAAATAATTGTTTTTAAGTAATACTTCAATACTTTGGGAAATTATTAAAAGATATAAATTAGTCGAATCTTTTAGGAGTTATTAAAAAATTGAAAATCTTATTATTATAAGCTTTATTTTAATTATGTTAATAAAAATTTTCATTCAATTTTATTTAATTGAATTGTTAAATTTCTTTTCTTTAAATGGCCTTATAGGACAAGTTTTATTTTTAACAAAATTTCAAAATTATATATGTTATATATACATATATATACAAATGCTTTTATATATTTTCATGTGAGAAAAAATGTAGAGAAATAAGAAAATTTTTTTATTCAGAAGAAAAATGTTATTATTTCTCAATAAATTTAGACTGTCTTACATGAATAAGAAATTTAATTAGTTTTAAAAAATAAAAATTTTTCTAAAGGGAAATATTTAACAACATTAAAACTATTTCATGAACAAATTATTAAACGCAGATACAATCACTTTACTCATATTTCGGTAACTGTTGGCTATATTTGTTATAAATCTTCCTGTAATAAGAATTTTAGTCAATGAATTTAATTTATAATATTATTTATAAGCTATTCCATAATTTTAGTAAAAAAATGTATCGAATTTTTTTTTTTTTTTTTTTTTACATGAAGATTTAGAAAGGCATATTGATTTGAAATAGCTATTTCTCGAAATATTTTCTAATAAAAATTATTTTATAGGAAATTTAGCTTAATTATTTGAAATACATAAATAATCATAAAAGAAAGTCTAATAAATTGAATAATAAAATTTTGTAGAGCATAACTAAAAATCTTAAGTCATATATGTTCAATCAATGATATTTTTTACAAAACAGACAGTAATAAAAATTATTTATTTATGCAACCAAGTAAAGTATAATTTTGAAATTGATTGCCACTGCAGCTTACAAATACATATTTATGATTAAAGAGAAAAGTAGATATTTGAATCCAGAATCTTTAAATGCAGATTTGAATATTTTTGTTGTAAATAAAGTTTTATTTATGACTTAAAATTGTTTTGATCATTTTCATTAAAAACAATGAAAAAACTCTATTAGACGTGCATAATACGTGTTAATTACGTTAAGTATTTATTATAATGCATTTATTGCTGAAGCAATCTAAATTAACTTCCGTAATATTCACCATAAAGAAAATACCAAAATCTGCCGAAAAATAGATTTACCGTTTAATTTTAATAAATGATTTCAAGTTTAAGTTTAAGATTTCTGGCAATGCATAACTCTGAAAACATTTGATTTAAAAAACATAAAACACTTATTGCTTCTTTTTTTTTCTCGAGCAACTCTTATCTGGGACTTTTTATGCAAAACAAGGAATTATTTCGCAAATTTAAGGAATTGTAAACATTCTTTCTCCTCTTTCAAAGTGATCTGGTTTCTTTCATATTCACAATAGCAACCTCTACTTGTCTCATAAAGAACTCAATTTTTTCAATAAACCATCAACACTTGAATGCTTACTGTAGCTATAAATTGTAACACGTGGCTTCAAATCTAGAAACAAAGTAGTTTGGAAATCGTACATCTATAATGAATTTCAAAACTTAAGAGACTTTATAAAGTGAATCATTCACTTCTGGGATACTTGAGATTTTAAAAACTAGAGATATATCTATTGATGAGATGTTTTTAATTCTTTAGTTGTAGGATCCAATTGGATTAATATATTTTTTATTTAGCACTGGTTTAGCGCTTTACAGTTATTTTCTGCATATGAGTCTAATGGTTTGAATTGGATTCTAAACAAATGCAAGCGCCTTACACCAAAAATACGGCTATGGATTAAGAACTGCTGAATTAAATAACAAAGCACTATAAACTAAATAACAAGGCCCAGCAGATTTGAAATTAATTATACATTATAATTATTGATTATATTAGTATTGTATATGTTTATGTTTCATATCTCTCAGAAATAACATTATTACTGACATGAGGATTATTCTAACTGAAAATAATACGAATGGCTTATAAAATTCTGATTTAAGTTAAATTTGTGGCAAGAAATGTAACTAAAGTCACAAAAAATTAACTTTAATATTTGCCATTGATAGCTAAACAATTGATTTTATATATTTAATAAATTAAGAGTTTAGTACAGACATAAAAGTGACTCCTTTTTAAATTGAATTAAATGCATTATTTTTTAAAAATGTGAAACATTTCTCTCTCTTTTTTATCATTTATATCATATAAAATCAAGAAAAGTATCTGATTGTGTGGGAGATAAAATGATATGCATATTATTTTTCATTAGAAAACTGATATTTTTTAATATTTATCTACAGAAATTAAAAACTACTTGAAAATATCCACATTTCTTGTGGTTATTAATTCGTTATCTGACCAAAATTGGATAAAAATAATATTTCTAAACCACATGGGCAAGAATATATGATATTTATGACAAAACAAAAAGAGTAATGTTTTAGAATAAAACTATATCAAATCTAAGGATTATTGAATAATATTTCTAAAATGTAAAGAAAAATAGTTACGTTTAATATTAAACATTTAAATACTGTTAGCTTTATTTATTTAATGGAGAATTCTTGGAAATTGTAAAAAAAGTGTTACCATAACAAAGTTAAAATAATTTCCGTTCGTCTTAATATCAACTTTGATTCTATTGATCAAGACATCAATTGAAATCAAACATATTAAAAATTTTTTTTTAAATATGTGAGTGGATGTGCGCATGTGTTATATAAAACTGCGAGCAAAATATTAAAGAATTGGATGAAGTTTTAAATTAAACAATTCATATATGATTGGTGTAATAATTTATTTCAATATATGAATAAAAAATAAGATAGTAAAAATAGAAAAATGAATATTTTCTTATAAAAATCTAAAAACTCAAACTGTATCTTAGTTAAAGATATACACTTCGAAAACAAATAAAAAATTATATTTCAACAAAAAGTAAATTTTAAATTTTTATTAGAAGTTGTAATGAACTCTGAGCAAATTTTGAATTATGAATTGCATAACTTGAAATCTAGGAAAACTTTGAAAGTTTAGTAATTTGGAAGCTTGCTACCTAAAAATATTTCTTAATTTGAATCTAAAGGGAATAAAACATCTATAAGTGTTTCGGTTCAGGATTTTTAAAAATTGATATTTTTATTTTAAGCAATTCATTAGAAGAATTGCAAATTTAACAAATTTTAACAAAATTTTCAGTAAGAGTGGAAATTTGGAAATATTAATGAATTTTCCTTTAATGCCATGTGATGTTTATTAAAAATTTTTAGTAAAAAATATTTACATTGTAACTTTATGGAATCTTTTTATTAAATATTTGGAATTTTCAAGTGTTAATATGATAAGGTAATTCAGACACAGGGCTTCTCACAATTAGTACCGCAATTAATGTAAGGTAAGTTTTTTAGATTTTTGAATTTGTAAAGTTCTCATTTTTTATAATTCAATTATCTATAATGAAAATTTTAATATTAACATTTTAAAATAAACTTTATTAATAAGTTTTTAGTATTAATGTTTCCATTTGAATTAAATAATATAGTATATTTTACATCTCTAAACTAAGTCGTTGTATATTTTCTAAACATATGTCCTTCATTTGAAATAAGACTGATTTTTTATTTTAATATTTAATTTATTAATAAACAAATTCCGTTTATTTCAAATAAAATTTCAATTATTTTTTACTTTTTAGGAAGACGATAATTGCAACTTTCAACAAAGCATATTTTATTCAACCACTGATTTGTTTCGCCACCAAATAAAATTATGTATGCATTGAAATAACTCAGTTCTGTTTCTGTCAGTTATTATTTCGACAACATTGAGGGACTCCAAGCAGAAAGAACTGTATGAGGAAGTGACCACTTTCTGATAGTAATCCCTTAATCCATCTAGTCACCGTAACGTTTTGTTAAGTAGCAACAACTAGCGGATCTGGGTTTCGTCAAGCTATGAAACTGAAGATTATTGTCCGTTGAACCCACACTTGTAACAAACCTCTGAATACTGTTAATGCCAACAGATGATTACTTGTAGAATTGTATCACATCTAGATTAAAACTTCGAAATTATATCATATACTTCATTTATAATTTAGAATTTTAATCAAGAGAAACATCATCACGATATTTCCATTTGGAAAAACTAATAATAAAAGGTTTGTTAAATCATTCACTTCTAAATAGAATGATAAAATGTTGATGAGTATTTCAAATCACAAATAATTTGAATTTTCATTAATAAATTTTGATAAGAATTCACTATAACATATTCTCTCATATCAAATAATCGTTAAATAAAATAGAATTTAAAAAATGTCAAAGAGGTTAAACAAATGTATGAATAGAAGTTTCAGATCTGTCTAATACATTTATTAAAATGAAATTTAAACTTGTTCATTTTAAATTTTATTACTTATTTAACCTTATTTATTTTCCTTTTTAATTATAAAATAATAAAATTATATAATAATAAAAATAAAATTTAAAATAAAATAATAAAATTTAAATTATAAAATATTGATGAAGGTATTGCAATATATTGTGATGCCACCCATCCTGTTTAGTGGTCAGCTTGCCGGGCTGTGGATAGGGAGGTCTTGGGTTTGAATCCTGGTTTGGGCATGCATATATTTTCTTTTTCTATCCTTCTTTGTCCTTTCTTTGTGTCAATAGTTTCCAACCCTATAAACGGGTACCTATGGCATGTATGTCTGAGAAAGTCGGACAAAACTTTTTACAAAATATTTCTCTGTTTAAAATGATTTTATAGTAGACATACTTCAGAAAAAAATGCGTCAGTTTAAAATACTAACCAATAAAAAAAATCGTAAAATATTAAAAATAATAAAATTGAATCAAAACTTAACGTTTGATTAAACATTTTCGTTAATATTATATTTTTTAATATTTTACTTTATTAATAAAAATTTGAAAGTGATATTTTTTCTGAAGCATATATAATTTTATTTGCTTAAGGGAAAAACATTTAGTTTTCTCACATGTATGTATATACTTATGTATATATATATTGAATGATATGTACATATATTATATCTAATAGTAAATAAACATAATTATATGTTATGCTAATAAAAATTATATAGAATTTATTATCATGTTGATTACTTTGTTAAAACTTAAAG
>JAPDSC010133043.1:175872-189444 GCA_026290005.1 Latrodectus geometricus | reverse complement strand
ACTTTCCGAACAACCCAATAACTACCTCACTGAGTATATTGCTTTGAATGTAAAAGATTGTTGACAGCAATAACAAACACATCACAAGTGGAAACTATTCATATAAAATTTTATGATATTTTTCAATTTGGCTAAGTCTTGTGAATTGTGGTTACATTTAAAATTTCAGTCATAATCATTAATTTCACTGGAGTGAGATTGGAAGATCATGGTAGCCAAGCCATGAAATTTTAAAATTATAGGAGATTATCCTATCATCAAAGTTCTGTTGCAATTTTTATCAAACACAAGAAATAATCTTTATAGGAGTACCACCATCCAATATCCATGCCAAAAACAGTTTGCTGCTAAAATTTTAAAATTATGTATTTCTGTAACCTTATTGTATATTATATTCTTGTGAGGAACAGGTTTCCATAACAATTAAAATGATATTTCCTAAGAAGTATAAAGTGTGAAAGAATGTGCTTGCAATTAAAATTGTCTTACTTTAAAAAAAATCCAAATATCTTAAAAATCAAATAAAATCTGTTTTCGAGTAATTCCAACAATAGTAATTCTTAATAATGTTGCATTTCATCTCTTCTTCCACAAATAAGCTTAATCAGTAAATATGATTATAAATATTTATACTTATTATATTAATTCAATTATTATATTATATTATATTGTATTATTTATAAATAGATACTCAGTTTAAATGAACTATTAAAGAAAATTTTATTTATAATTTTAATGTTACCGCCTTTTGTGATAAAAAGTATATTCTTAAAATATGAAAAAAATTTTAATTTGCATTTAAATATTTCATAGTAGTTGTGAATTTTTTATATTCTTTTTTTTAGTTTTTGACATATTTAATATAATAAATATATTTGAAACTAAACCTTAATTTCAAAACCCAACACGGTTTTTTTTTTTATTTGATATTAGAAAAATCTAGAGGGGCTCAATGTTACAAGAAAACCTCAACTTCTGATGAATCAAAGGAATCTCTTTATGGTATTATATTTTATGTTCTTATGAACATATGACTAATGTTTCGTGGTGTATTATTATGTTATATAAACACTCAAATCATTTGTACATTTCTTTAATTATTTTTCCTTACTTTTTTCACTTATTCTAGTTTATCAAGAAAATATTTCCTAAAAAACATTAGTTTTCTCTATGCTTTTTAATTATGAACTTATTAATGACTTATTTTTGCTCAGATACTTAAACTAAAAAGCCAACTAAACTGTAAAAGTAATTTAGTGTGCAATAATCTTTTTTAGTTTTCTTGAATTATTAATTATTTTTGCCAGTTAATTATCATTATAGTATTTTAAAATTAGTTATGAACTTTATTCTAAATATCTTTTCTATAAAATATATTGTTATTGTTTGTATGGATAAAAGTAAATCAAATTTTATGTTTTTGCTCTCGTTTACTAAATTCATAATATTTATTTTATTATTTTATAAGTTATTTTGAGCTATAATCATTTGCAGTTGCAAATAAAATGTTATAGAAAATGTTCTATAAATTTTAAAATTCCTATAGTTACATAGCAATAAGTGATATAACATCTGCAAATAAATACTTAAAATGTTTTATGTTCTCCAAAATTGAAAATTTATTCTCTTAATTGATATCTTAATGTACCTATTTATAAATATGTTTCATTTTACCTTATGGTTTACGTTAATATGTAGTAAACAAAATCAAAAATTTGTAGTTAAAAATAAATGTGCTTTATAAACTATCATTAAATCAAGAAATTTCTTGTTGTAATAGTTTAAGATTTAAATATATCTTTTTAATCTATATTATATTTTTCACTTTTAATATTTCAAAAATAATTAAATTTATGTTTAAAAAAACTTAAGTTAGCATAATTTTTTACGAAGTTCATAAATTAGAATAAAAAATAATAATAAAGCTTTATGAATTTGTAACTACTTTATTTGATGCATAGTAAATAGGTACAATCTAATTCTTTTGTGTATTTGAATTAAATGACTTAAGTAAGGCTTTTTATTTAATTCGACAGATTTTCTATTGTTTTTAAACGTGTTTCTTTGTTTTGCTTCTTTAATATATTGAATTTCTAAAAACTTGTACAAAACTGGAAAATGTTGAAAAATCAACAAGTACTAGTTTCATAGATAGAAAATGTGGTAGAAAATTGACAAATAAATTTATTTATGAAACAACATTGTCAAGTGAGGAAAACATTGAAATTTAAAGGAAAATAACAAAGTATAATAAGTATTTCTCTTCTATACAAATTTTAGTATTTTTTATCCATCATTACAGTGTTAACAAGTTATCATTCTTAGAGAACAACTCTCTGTTAGAAATTGCGTTATTATTGATATTAATTCTTCATGGTCTAGCAATAACTAGATTTGGTCCATGAATTCAAGTATTCTAGCAAAGTTAATTATTAAAAACTTTATAATTGAAAAATTTAAAATTTAAGTCTTTTAAACTTAGACCCAAGTAGTCTAGGACATATTCCAGTGAGGCTGGTTTTAAATGACACTTGTTGCATGTTCAAAAAACTTTGCAGCACGAGATGCAATTTAATCCTTTAAGGTGGCCACTGTTTAGTCTTGAATTTGCTGTGATGACTGGTTGACACCCCTTGAGCTCAAAAATGCAGACTGAAGGTGACTTAAAAACTTATGAAGAAAGGAGAGGACAGTTTCTTTTAGCCCAAGAGACTGGAGAATCTGAAGGGTGAAGACTTACTTTGCTCATGTGTGCCTTAGCTGTTTATGGGGTAAATCACCTTTACACCTTGGTTGATCCTACCAGGAGTATACATTCCTGATGTACATCACCCATTCCACCCAGGGATACCCCTCCACCATGATGAGACATCACACAGGTCTTGGAGGGAAAGTTGTTACAGTTGGATGACATTTACACAAAACGTAGTTGAAAACATTTCATGAGCATGCAGCAAGTTCACCCGCTACTCTTTGCATACAATTTTCTCTGTTTCTAGTCATCACTATGACTATTCTGTAGAGACACAGTTCATTATTGAATTGAAAAGAAATAAACTGCTTTTTCATTGTACATATGAAAAATGCAATGATTAATTTCAGCTGTATTCAGTACAGAACCTTGTCTTTATATAAATGTATAGCTCGATGAGTATTAAAATAAAATCTTGCCTTTACCAAAATGCGGGCAATTCAAAATGTATAATGTTCTGGAGTTGGTTATAAATGCCTGATTATTCTCTGGACTTTTATAATCTTAAGTGGATTGTAATACAAATATTATTTAATCTTATTAACCATTAATGTAATTTCATCGCAAATGAAAATAATCCAACTGATGTGTTGGTAACATCACTTTAATCCTTACTCTCTGCATTGGATGAATAGAGGAATGATAATTTGCTGTTCCTGAATTTAGTAAAGTTTAATGACCTTATACACTGGAAAAATCATTTTAAAATGTTTTAAGCATTTTAAAATCATTCATAGAAAAGTACATTGATAATATCATACTTTTCAAATTAAAACATGTTTAAATGAGTCTACAAATTTTATATTTTAGAACTTTACTGAAAATAATAAAAAAAATAATATAAAAACATTCAAAAATTTAATTTTATTGAATTCATTTTATAAATAATATTATATTTTTACTACTTTAATGTTAATATTCATTTTCACTTGTAAGTTTTTTCTTGTATTTTAGGTAGAGCATTTGATAGGAAATCTGAAGAGCCGACAAAAACAGAGAAATTGTTTGCTGAAAAATCAGTTAAGCTTCGTGATTTTGAAACAAGTGAGTGTTTTTAAATAAAAAAAAAAATTGTATAGTTTTAATATAATAGTGTTGAAGGAAATCATGATGTATATAAGGCTACTAGAAAAAGTTTCCATCTGTATCAAAATGTTTCTTGTCATAAATTTTAACAGGTTTCTTAAACAAAAGTAATAAAATCTATTAGTTTCTGAGGGAACCAACAATAAGATTTTATGCAAGCCTCTATGCAGTCTTAAATATGCAAAACTAAAAAAAATTGTCATTTTAAGATATTGTCAATTTATTATTTTTGGGCAAAACAAAAAATTATTACCAAATATATATTTGGAAAGAAACTGCTAATTTGATGATGGTGACCAATTCAAATGAACCTCAAAGCTTAATTTGTTGTTTATAAATGCAAGACCATTATATATATTTGGAAAAAAATTACAACTTAGTCATAACAATCAACAGATTCTACTGAATCAGTCACTGAGCAGAATTTTTTAATTGATGTAATTAAAAGCTTTTTTTATATTAAGTGGCATAATTTATGTAATACTCTATAGTTTATTTCAGAGTTTTAAATGATAACAATTTTCCTTTTTTAATTACAACATATATTTATTTAAATTACTGTTATTATGTTATAAAATATTTATATAAAAATAAGAGCTTTACACACTGTTTTCTCCCATTTTTTAAAAAAGGTTTTTTCCCCCTGAAATACATATTTTATGTAACCAAAAGAATAAAAATAAAGAATGTTTATTAAATCTTTATTGATAAAATAATTTTTTGAATAATGTCTAATGTTTTTATTTAGTTTGTTCTAATGTGGAATGTTCTACCCCAGAAGATCTCAGTGAATTAAATGATTTACTGTATGTCAAGCCTTGTGACGTAAGTTTTTTTTTTCTCTTTTATACATTTTGCCTATTAATTTGATTATTCATTTTTGGAATAGATATCCTATATTATGCATTTAAATAAAGTTCCGAATATTCTTTATTTTAAATATGTTTTCTTGCTATTTTAGAGTTCAGAGATACATCAAAAAATTTTGGATTTCACTCCATTCAAATTTGATGTGCATTCCTTTGAGATTAATTATCGTAAAACATTACTGCATTAGTAAGTGTTATATTCATTTTTATATTTTTTGGGTTAATTTTAGGTGTTAGAGTATAAGATATATTTACATTTCTTTGTTACAATTTCATTTCCAATGTTTTATTAAATGTTTTCAATCCTTCATTTACGTTCATGAAAAAAACTGTAATGTAATTTTCAACCAAACAAAATAATTTTTCATTAAATATAAAACTAAAATTATATTATACTTAACATAAATACATTATAAGTATTAAATTAAATTGATTAGTTCATTAGTTTCCTAATGTTCTTACCCTGCTGTTTTTTTGGTCAGCAAACTAGTCCAATGCCATATGGTGTTGAATTCAAATCAAACTCCTGATGTTAAAGGTAATTTGAATTTTAAACAACTTTTCTTAGCCTTACCTTATTTGAAAATTTGTGTTACAACTACTACTGCGGTATTATGCATGTTTAAACCAAATGTGTCAAACTCATGGTCATGTCAAACATTAAAGATCTATTTTATATTAAGTTAGGTGCTGCATATTCTCAGTGTCCTAGGAATTATTAAAATAGTTTTTAGATTGATCATTTTATATGCTTATTAGATTCAATCACAATGTATTTATTAAATATACATTATTATATATTTTGCATCATTTTTAAACTATAAGAATAGTTTACATTTAATCATATATTGTACAATGTACAGTACACGCATAGACAATTTGTATTTCATATAATTTTTAAGCTTAATAAATTTATAAGTTTTACAAATCAATTACAAAATTACACTTAAATATTATTATATTTAAGTGTGAATGTATTTGACATTGTTTTTCATTCAGCAAGTCACCAAAATTTGGTAAATTATAGCAGATTTTAAATTGATAAATGTTGATTGGCTTATCTTAATCTATCTGAGTTTTTGTTGATTTTCATTATAGAAAATAGTTGTTTGCATAAATGCTTCAAAACATAACCATTGAGTTTCGATTTAATGTGTCAAATTAGTATATTCATATTTAATATTTTCCAGAAATAGAAAAAATTGGCTATTTCATGTGCTTGAATATAATTTATGATTTTGGCAACTATTTTTAAAACATATGTAATATTTAAAACTTCATAGCACCATATTTTCTAGTGAATATTAAAATGAAAATTACAGAATGTTATTACAATTCTGTTTGAATGTTTCTTATAATATTGCAACTTCTCCTTTTGTAATACTGATGATAGTATATGCACCATTAACTATGAGATAAGTAACTTATCTGAAAGTCTATGTGTTGTATGTTTTTGTTAGTCACTGTTTTTGTATTTGTATGACTTGTAATTTTATCCTCTTTTGATTATGGTCACCACTTAGAATCTGAGCCTAGTGTTATCTAAAAAATTAAACTTCTCTACTTCATATCTCAAAAATTATATTTAAAAATTGTATGGTAAGAAATCTCCATTAAAATCTTCAGATATATTTTCATCAAGTTTAATTATATAGTATATGATTTATAAATCATGCTTCTGAAATTCCTAAATGCTCAAAATGAAAGGTACAAACAATTGTAGGATTCATTACTTTTCACTATTATTTCAGAAAACAACTTCATATGATGAGAATTTTTCTACAAGAATCTGTATGTAGCAATGCAATAAGAGTGAAGAAATGCCACATTATATTGTGTATGAATGTGATGCCCTAGCCCTTACTTGATTTATATCTTTAAGTACTTTTGAAATCTAAGAAATTACTCTTTATCTCCATACGGGATTTATGTGACTTCATAAAGTCATACTAACTGTATATGGTATGACTTTCTAAAGTCATACTAGATAGAGTTAGGTTATTTTAGATTTAAATCGTTTCTTGGCTCAAAATTATTTTAGCAGAGTTGTCTTGACTATCAAATCTAATTAAATAGAGAAAATGTAACTTTGTTATTTTCTTATTTGTTGATTGAAATATATTTATGTTATTATTTTACTTTTTACAGCATGGATTTTAAAACCATTAAAAAAATTGCAAGGATTTTAGATATTGATGATTTTGATTATTTCAATAACAAACAGGATTTGGTAATGAAAATTTTGAAGTTTCTCATGGAAATGAAATTACCTGGTAAATATGTTTCTCCTTTATCCTAATAAATTTCAAAATATTTTTTTCTTTTATACTTTTACCATTATTGTAAAATATTTTAATTATAGATAAGAAAAGCAAATCTAGTTCTGAATTCAAGAAAAAGTCTCATGTTCGTCCTCATATATTACAGGTATTATATTTTACTATTAAAAGATATATTTATCTTATTTTGTGTAGAGGAAAAACATTTAATGTTGTTTATAACTTCATAGTTTCAATCTAATTTTTCTTTTGAATAATTTTTTAATGCATTTTTCTTTTGAATTAATATATCTGTTCATCGAAATTCTCTGAAGACAAGATACAGAAATATTAGACAGCGTTTTTTCAATTTACTTTTTCCTTTTATTTTTCTTATTAATTGTTATATAATTGTACTAAAAATTCTTTTGGAGATTGTATGAGATTTTCTATTTATTAAAATTGTTTAATGATTTAGAATGTTATTTATTTCTAGATTGTAAGCTGAAAAAGTATATAAGGATTTTAATGTATCTTTTTAAAGTAAAAAATATACATATTTTTCTCTACTTACTCAGTATAAATCGAAAGATAAAAATTAATCTTTAAATAAAATAATTTGTTGCAAAAAAAAAATAAAATTATATGTGTTTTTATTATTATTATTATTATTATTATTAATAATATTTCATTGATAAACCTTAAATCACACAAAATATTTTTTACTCTTAATATTTTTCTTGTACATATTACATATAAAATTATTCAGCATATTTTAAAGACTTGAACTATAATTTAAGAAGAAACTGCAATTGTAAGAACATTTATTTTATAAACATTGATATTATTGCATATACTTAAAATCATGTCTTTAATTTCTATTTTTAGATTCATTCTTACGATAATGTAAACATTCAAAGCACAAGATCTCATCAACAAGGTAATTTATATTTTTTTAAATTAATTTAAATACATTTATGCAAAATTATATATTTATAATTTATTTTCATTTTGTTTTTAGAAAATTTTGACTCCACATATGGTTCCGAAGAAATATATGAAGTATGTATTTTTTAATTGTGTTTATATTTAGAATGCTTTTTACTTGTGTTGTTCCGTGTATTTACTAATATTTAAATTTTCAAAAATTTAATAAGTATTTTTCAAAACAATAAATTACATTAATGTGAAGCTGAAATATGTGTATAAATTAATATGTGTATATATGTGTAATTTACAACAGAAAAAATATTCAATTAATTCATATTGGGGTAAAAAAAAGTTTGGTTCCTAAAATGTGATAGAAAAAATAATAAATATGTGTACACTAATTATCAGTATAGAATAAAAATTTGTCTATTCATTTTATTGATTCTAATTATTATTTTATCATTTCTATTCAGTATCAATAATTTACTGTAAGAAAAAACATCAGAATTAAGATTGCAAATAAGGGTAAAAAGACTTTTGGATTTCAAAAAAATTTATAGATCCCAAATTCTAGAGAATATTAGAATACTATGAAATATTCTTAAAAACCAATGCAAAATTTTAAAGAATATTTCATAGTGAAATAATTTTTATATCCTCAGATTGATCTTTATGTTAACCCATTGTTTTTAAACAATTTAAATAGAATTATGTTTTTAATATCTTAAAAATGCTCCATATTTTATAAATATTAATCTTTCTAAAATTAGTCACTTCAAAATAATGTCTTTTGAAAAAAATTCATCTTCATCTAAAAAAAAAAATTTTAGGCTTAGCTTTTTAGTTATATTTTATGTAATTTATCCTTAAATTTTTTTAAGTATCAAGAATAATTTTCCTTTTTGAGAAAATTTGTTATTTGTAAAAGATTCTCTAATAGCTTTTTCTATTTATGTTATCTCTTTTAACAATAAATTTATTAAATATGTATAATATAAATCTGCTGAGAGAGATTTGTATATTATATAATATTTAATTATGATTTCTGTGTTCTTAGTCAGGCCGCACAATGAGGCAACATGTCTCCAACGCGCACCCATCTCTTCCCGATTGCGATGGTGCAAGCGAGCGACCTGTCGAAAAGTACCACATACTGAAGCGACAGCGGTAAGATCTGACGCATGCGCAATACTTCGAAGCGGATATTGTTTACTTTTCTCTTCTGTGCCTGTGTGTTGTCGCCACTTTTATTACAGATATAAAATAGCAATGGATTCTTCATTGGATGATGAGACTTTGCTATTATTGGCCTTAGTTGATGAAAATTTTATTGCTAAGCATGAAAGAGTTGAAGAAAACTTAAACAACTTTGTGGGTAAAATAGAAGCATGCAGTAGGGAGACCTTCAGGAAATGCTATTGCTTTTAGGGATATCATAAAAAATCATTTATTTAAAGTAAAAAATACCGTGCCATAGCAAGAAATAAATTTATATTCTACACAATAAAGATTATTGTTGTTAACCATTTGATTCCATATTATTCTAGTTCTGTGACAAATTGTCACATAAATCTTTGTGCTAACAATACTAAAATTAATGTAAATTTAATATTTATTTGTATTTCCAAGTTATCAGTTATTATTTCAATATTCATGAAATTGCTTTTAGCACTGATTGAAAACCATCTTCTATATTAACTTCGTCGCCTATTTTTAATTTAAATTAAAATTATTAATATTAATTAATTAATATTGCGTTAATACGTAAGTACCAAAAAAACTATACAAATTCTTAAAATATTGAAAAACTTACCAGGGTATTTCATTTCCATAGATACTTCGAGCCATGCCTTTTCAATTTTATTGCGATTGGGATAATATTCGCTAAAAACATCATATAATACTGGAAATTTCTTTACAGCATTAATGAAGCTTATATTGAATTCAACATCATTCCTCATTTGAGAAGGTGGATTGCTGGAGCTCATTGCTGTAGTAAAGCAACAAACGACAAAAATAGCACAAGTCACAAACTCGACAAATGTAGCTTAAATGAGGCTTACGCTCTCGCGATGAATATTGCTTCAATCTGCATGTGCAGCATATGGAGAACCAGGTTTTACGGCGTGATGTCGTGTCGCCTCAGTGTGCGGCCGGCCCAAATCAAATTTATATTCTGAATTATGTAAACAATTTCATGGAAATATTTAAAATGTGAAAACTAATCTCAGTGAAAGTGCTGTTAACACACTAAAACACTTATTGTTCTTCACTAAAACAAATAATATTCATTTCTGTGAAATTAAACAAACTTTGTTAGAACTCTTCTCTCTAAATACTACTGCCTGCACAGGCTGTCTTGGTTAGCTTTCACTATCTCAATCTATTTGATGCAGTATTTTTTCATCTGCTAGCTCCCATGTCTTTCAGCCATTCTTCCACTTTTTACTTCCTAAGATTTCTGAACAATTATTTTTATTCTGTGTGTAGTTCTTCTTCTTGAGCTTGTCAGATATGTGGCACCTCTGCATTGTTGAATTTTGTACCATGCTCCAAGCCCAATTTTTTCCTAGTTCCATTGTCTTGGGTCACCTACTTTGTTTATAAATTCTGATATGCTCTCAATGGAGTTTAGGTGTAACTCTTTAGGATATGGATTACCTAGAGCAGTGAATCTTGTAAGGGCAAGAGCATCACACTCATATAGGATATGATGAGCTGATTCTACCCCTGCGTGGCATTTCCTACAAATTGGTTCCTGTTTAAAAAGTCCCATTGTATGAAGGTGTTTCCTGAAATGATAGTGCCCAGTAATGAAGCCTACAATTGCTTGAGTCTTCAATCTTGGGAGTCTAAGAATTTCAGATGCAATTTTCTCAGATAAGTTGAAAATCATACTTTTTGCATGTTTCTGTCCAGGAGAGTCACGCCAAACTTTGTTCATCTCCTGTTTTTCCCATTTTTGAATGGCCTTCCTTGTAGTCTTCAAGTAGATCCCACAAAAGGGTTCCATTCCTATTGGATTGAAAGAGTATCCCTGGTTTGCAAGTTCATCAGCTCTTTCATTACCTTCTATTCCTATATGGCCTGGCACCCAAATAAGAATAATTTTATTCCCATTTGCCAGTTTCTTAAGAAGATTTTTACATTCCATTACAATTTTTGATTTGACTTGGAATGAGTAGAGAGCCATCAATGCAGCTTGACTGTCGCTAAAAATAAGAATACGCTTACCTTGGTAGCCCTTCTTTAAATTTATCTGCAGACAGTTGGTAATAGCAAGAACCTCTGCCTGAAAGACAGTGGCATGTTCCTTAAGCCCTTTATAAAGGCTGAATCTTGGTGCCACGTCGCAGAACCCAAGTCCTGAGAGGTTGCCTTTTATTATCCATCCGCAAACCAGATAAGATCATTGCTTTTTATTTCAATCGTGCTGTTTTTCCATTCTTCCCTGGTAGGAAAAACTACTTCGAATGGTCTTTCAAACACGTATGTTCTTTCCATGCTGTCTGAAGGCATTTGGAGAGTTGGGTGGTTGACTTTTTTGGTAATAGTAGTATGACCTCCAGAAGAGGGCTTATCACACCACTGATATTGCAATTTCATTCTATATGCAGTTATTCTGGCAGCGCTGCATATGAAGATATTTAGTGGAGTCAGGTCCAGAATTGCCTCTAGTGCTCTGGTAGGTGCTGTGGACATTGCGCCTGTGATACCAAGCAGGCCATTCTTTGCAGACTTCCTAGCTTGTCCTTCACAGTTTTCTGTACCACCTTACACCACCATATCACAGATGCATATGTAAAAGTAGGCCTGACAATTGCTGTGTACATCCAAAACATCATTTTTGACTGTAGACCCCAGTTTTTACCAAGCATGCGTCTGCATGCCATAATGCATTTTTTTGCCTGATTGATTTTGTAGTCAACATGTTTATTCCAGGTGAGTTTTTGGTCTAGAATTAAGCCCAGAAATTTCACCTCAGAAGCAACGTTTATTTCAACCTCAAAAAGTTTTGGGATAAAGAATCCCTCCCTTTTTATTTTTCTTGTGAATGATATAAGGTTGGTCTTTTGTGGATTTATGTCCAGATTCCTTTCCTTACACTATTTGCCTGTGTGTAGTTAATCTTACACCCAATCATCAACCTGAATGGCCAGATTCTGATTAATCAATGTTTACAACAAGCATGGGACATGTTTGGAGATTATGCTTTCACAAATGGTCACCAAACTGGTGGCAATTATTCCTCAGAAATATTAATATTTTTTAAAGCAAAAAACAATTGTTAGTGAATTTTTTTTAAAAAATTTTTTTGTAAAAAAGTAAATATTAAAGTTTTGAAAAATATTGAGAACACAATTTCTCTTTTATAGGTAGATGTAAATATAATCACAAATGAAGAATTATTTCTTATTTTATTAGTGTCCTGTTAATTTTAAGGTCATATATTTTTTGAGATAATAGGAAAGACCAAAGTTTAATAATCTACTTTTTTTAAGGGTTACTTAGTTTTTATTTCTAAACAAATCTATTTTTTCTTATGAAAATTCAAGGCTTTTATTTCAAAGAATAAAAAAGAAATAATTTTAAATGCATTTTTTATTACTTATTTAGAAATTATAAGTACTAAAAGTTATCAAAATGTTAAATTATAAGATTTATTTGGAATAAAGTGAAAGATATATCTTTTCTTAAATTACAAAAAAAAAAAAAAAAAAAAAAAAATGTTTGTCATAAAAATATTTAAATAAAAATTTTTACAGAATGAACTTGAAAGGGATATTTCTGGACCTGCTTATCATTCTTCACCAAAATCATTCTCTAGGATTCGACATCGAAAAAACGGTAAGTTACACAGTTTTTAGTAATTCGCAAATTTTTCTTTCTGTATGGTATGTTTATAACAAATTTGCCTGATAGCCTTTTTTAATTTTTTAAAAAAATTGTTAACCAAAACTGCTGTTATAAATTTTTATAGTGTTTTACTTATTTTTTAAATTGGTTGGATTCTAAATTTTCTATTTGAATTGAATAACAAAACATTGAATAGCAAAACTACTTAAAATTAGACTCCAATTTTTTATCTTTGAAATAGAATAATAAATTTTATTACTTTAATTTGTCTGATATTTTGTTTAAAAAAATAAATTTTTTGTTATGAATGAAGTCTAAATGCTGAATGTTGGTAATCTTTCATCTGAGATCTGAAATTAACTATTCTATCATTAACCCTTCTTTGCGTAGTGGTGGAAATTTCCATCATAACCTATAATGCCCAAAAATTATATAAAAGAACAAGTTCACTTTAAGTTGATCATGTTTGGATACCTTTTTAATGTCCATTGCATAAAAAGAAACATAGCTGTCAAAAGTAAACAAGTGTCATTATCAGTGAAACGAGCTTAAAGTTGTCTTATTCCGCTGTTTGTTGTAGTTGCAATAAACATATGATTTCGTTTATAATTTTGTTTTATTATATTAGAGTTTCTATTGCTAAAAAATTGAAAATGAGTGGAAGAAAGGTTTGTAACATGTGTTTCTGTTATTTTCCTCTTTTATTTCTATTTAGTACTAAGCTAATGATCTAACTTTGGATGATGATGGAAATTTTTAGCATATTGTTTTTTGCTAAATTTATACTATAAATATATACTAAGATTTTTTTAACCATTTT
>JAPDSC010133043.1:131585-161082 GCA_026290005.1 Latrodectus geometricus | reverse complement strand
GCCCAACGATTGAACCTCGGACCTGTGTCTTGGAAGCGCAAAGCATTACCACTACACCAGCAGTTTTCATTTTTAATTTCTATTCACAAAAAATATTCTTAATATATTATATGTATCTGCTAGAATCATGATATAACATTTTGTTCACAAAAAGTTTCAATAACTTGAGTATTTATACAAAAAACAATTATATCTTGTGCATAAATCATTTCAACCCAGTGAAAAAATAGTTTACTATTAGACATACTTTATCGGTTAAATTAATGTATACAAATTTTAATTAAAATTAAATATAATAAGCTACAAAAAAGTTTATTTTAAGCAATTGTTTGTGCATTAAAAACAAAAGTATTATTTACTTTCACATTTTTTATGCCCGGCAAAGCATCTTCAGGAACACCCCTATCAATGATTTTTTTGTGCATCTGAAAAATAGTAATATATTTTAATTCTAGCCAAATAAAGGAAGTAAAACAAAAAACAAATATTATTGACCGACATTTATGACACCAATATATCCACATCTATACACTTTTACATCAATTTCACTTTTCCTCTGAACACTTAATTTTACTAATGGCCAATATATGTTAGTGTAATTATTAAGCTCAAGCAAATTTAACAACCAATAAATTTTATAAAATTCTAAGTCTTTATCAAGGATATTTTTGCAAAGAGCTCTAATGTACATAAGACAACTACATATTCTCTATATATTAACACAATGGTACTTTATCTATTCAAATTATACATCTGTAGGTAAGTACAGCACATAAACCAATAATTTTAAAAGCATTTTAGCTTGCAAGACATTAGAAATAAAAAACAAAAGAACTATTTAAATGTAAACTAAAATCTTTTTAAAAATAATGAAATTTTCACGACATTGATTGGTACTTACGTATTATCGCAACCAGGTTGGCGCAATTTATAAGTTTGAGTAAGTATGAATAGAAAGAAAATGTACATTTATTAATTACAGATACTTTTTAATACAGTTTTTTATATTATTTTGTTTTAAAATATAAAATAGCAACTAAACCCTTTATTTCAGTTTCGAATTTGAATAAGTTGCAGAATTATTTTTTCAGCGGAACTTTTTTGGCTATTGCTTTTAGCACCGATTGAAAACCATCTTCGCCATTAACTTCGTCGCCTATTTGGCGATTTATTCGAATTTTGGCCTGGTTGCATTAATATGCAAGTACCCATTGATTTTAAAAGTTCTATTATTTAAAAAGATATTAAACTTTCATTTCATATTTTACAAGTTTTACACTTGATTTGTTTGCTTTGTAATAATTATTGTTAAATGGTGGTCAATTATCAAACTATATCAGCCAATTTTAAATTAAACCTGTTTATCATCAATTATAAATTTCTCATTTTAAACATATTTATCTAAAACATTTACAATATGAAAAGAAAATTACTTTTAAGAATGTTTAAAAAAATCTACCAAATGTAAAGTATGATTAAAAAGTGATGTACCAACATAAAGGGTCAAGAAAAAAATCTAGAAAATAAATAGTATACTTATTTTACATAATGAACATGAAAGAAATAATGCTCATTGTTACTATTCTTTTTTGACGAACTGTGGTATTCACTTCTAAGATTAAAAAAATTATGTAGCTATATTCTTGAAAATGTCAACACTATTAAATTCACAGACAGTGAAAACTTTAAAATTATTAATTATTCAACATTTCAATGTTATAATTGAATTACATAGAAAAGGAATTTCGAAATATATGAACAAAAAACTTTTTCTATAAATTTCAATAAGATAACTTTATATAAGAGTAACAATTTACTTTCTCTTTTCTTCTTTAAAAAAAAGAAAAAAAGAAAAGAAAAGAAAGACTATTATGATATATATAAGAATTGCACATATAATTTTTATAGTTTTTAAAGTACAAATGTGCTACTCAAAATGTTTAATAATAGGATCTTAGAAGAATTACATTCTATGTTCTGTGCCATGATTGCCTGCAGATAATTTGTTCTAACTTCAAAAATAATAATAAAAAAATTAATTATGGATTGATTCTATAATAATAAAGCAATACAAAAATTAAAGTCAAGGGAAGAACAGATAATTTCAGTAATGACTTTTTCACCTATGTTTAGTGAAATCTAATACATACTTTTTATAAAATGGTACAAAACATGGTGATAATCACCACAATTTTTTTAATTTGAATAAACGTCAAATTAAGTTTATTAATAATTTGATAGCAAACTATTGGCACTCCAGAGAAAAACACAAAAAAACCATTTTATGAGATAAACATGTACACAGCAAATAAATACATAAATTTTTATATTTTCCTTCATTTAACCATGTTTATTTGTACTTGTCAAAAGTCTTTTTAAATAAGTAATTCACTTAAATACATTTGCATCATAAATTTTTTTGTTTAAGTATATTTTTCATAATGGACTTGTTATCAAGGATTTTTTTAAATCATTTAATATCACAAGACTATCCTTAATACTAACAAGGAAATTATCTTTAAAAAAAATGTACTACAAGAATTTATATTACCTTCTGTTTACAAAGTGGCTCCTTAGTTGCAGCTAAAACAGAAATTGAAAAATATGTACTACAATGGAGACATATATTGGTATACTTATAAACTAGAGAATATTGTATACAAAAAAGCATTAATTTAAGAATACTTAGCTGGAAGAATTTTTTAGGACTATACGTAATTTCAAATAAAAAAAAACTAATTCAATATAAATAATAAAATTTATAATGAGCAGAAATTTCTACTCTATTTTACAAATAGAAAAATGTTTCTCAAATTCAAATTTAAGTTAATTCAAATTTTGTAAAGGTTCAAATATATCTGTAACATAAAAAAAAGAACTGAGATAAAATGGGTGTAACAAAATCAGATATCTGGTTGTTTTTTGATTAAATAAAATATTCTTTCAAACAATTATAATTTTTAGACTGATCGAAATTCATATTCAATTAGATATAATTTAAAGATTACCAAATAAATTTACCCACCTCCAGTTTTATTTTATTAGCAAAATTTTTTTAACAAAATTAAAAAAAACTGAAATTTTTTTTTTATTATATTCATATGGAGTGGTTTACATGCTAAAAAAATTATATGTAATTTGAAGTAGTAGTTTAAGTTTTGGTCCATTAGATGTATAAAAAAATAAAAGTATAAAAACACACAATGATAAAAAAAAAAAAAAGCAGAACAAGATAACAAAATAAAATAGATTAATAATTGTAACAATAGAAAGGCAATTAATTGCAATATAAAATGGCTAGTTAATTGTTGATGAAGCATTATTGCATGATTGAAAATAGCTAAACTTTGCAACAAAAATAATGTATTATTTTGATGAAATTTATTAGTAGCTATAAAGAATGTTAATAAATTTTTGTATTATTCCAGTTACTGTAGTCATAATGATTTTAATGATGAGAGTGATAACATACATAAATTATATAATTTCCAATAAAGATTGCTATTTTACTTTTACAGTTAAATTAATGATTTTTATTTTTATTGATTTAAATTATAGAGGTAATTTACTTAAAATTAATCGTGATTTCACTATCTTGGATATGAATAACCTAGAATCAAAGTGAATATCAGAAGTTAACATAGTTTTCGTATATATAAAATAAATGAATCTTTGTAAAAATTACTATAAAATATAAAAAAAATAATTTGTCAGGATAGGCACATTAATTTTAAACAGTTGAACACATTAATTTTAAAATATTAAAATTCTAAAACTCCTGCAAATCTATTTGGAATCATAATTAAAATAATGAAATACTACAAATAAATCAACAATTATTAAATATTTAAACTGAGCATTCCCAAATTGCTACATCAATCAGATTTTAGAGTTAAGGAAAACCAACAGATTATCTTTTAAATTGACCACCCTGTTCTAAATTCAGATGGAATTTATTTAAAAACAAAATAATCACTATATATCATAATGTTAGATAAAAACTAACAAATTTAATTGCTTTTATATCATATTTAAAGTCTACTTTTATATCGTTAATCAAATAGTTATTGTTATTAAATTTAAAAAAATAAACTAAATGAACTATATGGTGAACTATTGTTGTCCAAGATAAAAATGTTCATAAATCATCATTAGATATATAAATATATATAAGATTTAAACCAAAATATGCAATTATACTAAAGCCTAAAAAATTAGAGCCCCGAAATTCCAGATAATCTAAGCCATTTGTGAAGTGAAGGCCAAAAATTAAATTTAAAAAAAAGAAAAGAAAATCAACAACTATTATTCTAAAA
Organism: Latrodectus geometricus; assembly: GCA_026290005.1. NCBI lineage: Eukaryota > Metazoa > Arthropoda > Arachnida > Araneae > Theridiidae > Latrodectus > Latrodectus geometricus. The sequence goes on along the minus strand of JAPDSC010133043.1, from coordinate 156,766 downwards.
CTTAATAGCATATATTTCAAGAAGCATTTGAATATTATGTATAATACATAGTTTTGTGCCATATTATACATAACTGAACTTTATTACTCTTGTTAACATAACAAACTGAATCAGCTTGATGACACATAAGCATTATATTAGTAAGAATATCAGGTTCATCTCAATCTAGAAATGTCTAATCCCCAAAATTTGAATGCATTAGTATGTGAAACTTTTGAACTACACTTTCTTTGTAAACCTCCATGCTTATAATCACCATTAAAACAATGTTACTAAGCTACCTTTGTCATTGATTACAACAAAATCTTGGAAAGCAATTCTCTTCACATTGCACACGCCTAGGAATTACCATTTTGGGAGTAATCACAATTTTAATTCAAATCATCCTTTTGAATTTAAACAGTACAAACTGTTTTTTCAAGAACAAGATTAGACCAAATTTTCCCCATAATTTTTTAATTTATGAGTCAAAGTATTTCTGTCATACTTTGGCAATTGAGTAAATTAAATCTTTAGTCATTATTTTTTTTCAAGTTTTCTTTGATGAATTTTCTGTCTTCCACTTAAAGCTTATAAGAAGATTTTATGACAGTTAAGTAGCAGAAAAATATCTTCAAAGTATTCTTGTGTTAAGACTGAGTCAGAAGATGAGATGGGATATTGACAATCAATAGCACAGCAAGTTGTTTGCTTCACTGAATTTTGAAACAAATTGTGTTCTAAATTATTCTTGAAATAGATCAACATTTATTCAATTCTTTTTGATTTTTATTGTAAACTGGTAATGTCATATTCATATCCTTTAAAGCATATGGTTTTGCCAACATGCTCTTCACCATTAACAATAGTTTATTAGTAGCTGCAGTATTGCTATAATCCATAAGTGTCAAACATTCTTCATTCATTTTAAATACTCAGGCAGATGATTTTTTTAGAAGCTACTTTTGATAGGAAGTGCTTTAAAATTGAGAGAGAGAGAGAGTCCAAACTCATCAACATTATACAATTGCTGAAAAGCAAAATTTTCTTTTGCAATCAACTCCTCAAACTCTGGTAAATATTTCTTTGCTGAGACAAGTATTTGCCAATAATATTTCTCCAGTAATTATCAAACTCCACGCTCCTTTTTCCAGTTATCTAACCATACGTTGAATCTAATCATACACAAAATCGCCATTAACAGTCTTGTTTAGTAGTAAAGCTTTTTCTTGACTCAACAGGTTGTTGATAGAAGCACCTTTCTGTCTTCCTAGATAAACAAAATTGTAGTTTCGTCTAGTTTGTTATGAACAAAAAGTTTGTTATGTAACATTTTTCAATTGTTTTATCATTCATCATAGCACAGAAACATTCATTCTCTATCTGATTTTCCTTTGTATCATTAATTGCAGCATTGAAACATATTCAACAAATTTTGCATCATTTTTTCCTTTGTCTAGGCATTTGAGCATTTCAAAATTTCTCCTTAATTATGCAGGCAGTATTTACATTTTGTTGACATTTTACTGCATAACCAAACTGCTGTGAGCAGTTGATAAAAATCTTACAACAGACAGAACAGTATGAGATTGATCAACTTGTACATAACATGCAAGTGACTTGAAGTTGAGAAGATGCTGCTTTGCAATAATACACTAATGTGTCATATTTTAAGCTCATTGGCAAAGCAAATGGGCAAGGTCATGCATTACTGTGTACATTACACTAACACAAATCGAAACACAGAAGGCACATTAAGCACTTGTGCTTTATCAGGGATAAATTAACATAAAACGAAGAGCTTCAGTATGAACATAAAACAAAGACCAACTAATAATAAGGATTTTAATAGACCATTCATTAAAACACCTATTATTAAAACATACACAGTAAACACAAACTTTCCAAAATTCTAACAGGGTTCCTATCAAATAGTACAGCTTTCTGAGGTACTTCTTTAAATAGTGTTATTTCCAAGAAAAAGCATAGGCTTTAAAATGTAAGCAATATGAAACAAATTCAAAAATATCACTGTAAATAATCAGTTGCATGATTTAAATAGAAATTTAAAACCTTACCTGCGGCTTTCTCATCTTTAATATCTTGTTCAGTTGGTGTATTTACAGCTATTATATCACTTAGTGTAGAGCCAACAACCATAACTTTGGCTCCCCTTGTAACACCTACTTCTCTCAGTGTTTTTTCATCCTTGCAAAGACCTAACAATCAGAAGAGGAAATGATAAGTACAATAAAAAAGAGTGTTAATTTAAATTGCTAACAATCTATGATAAAACATAGAAACTTTATTAATCATTTAGAAACTATTTCAGAGGAAAGATAAATTTGAAATATGATTCAGAAATAATTTCTGCAGAATTATTAATTAAGTTTCTGTTTTACCTTTTCACCACTGAATTTAAAAAATAAGATATGATAAAGTTAAAATTTTAATTCCTAATAAAAAATTCTTTTTTTATTAACTGAAAAAATTACTGTAATAGAATAATATGAATTTATTGTTAGCGTAAGACTCACAACCAAAGAAAACAATTCAGAATTTGGTGAGAAAGAACCTATCTTATGAAACAGGTTTTGTACCAAAAGTTTTTGGAAATGATTATTTTTTATTTAAGTCATTTTTGCTCAATAAGGAAGTAGAAGATATTTAACATGAAGCATGACACTGCCTCAGCAACTAGTAGAAAGACTTGCACACACAACTAATATCTATCTTATTTATAAATTCAAGACTCCCCAAGAATTTCTTTGATCAAAATTCAAAATATTATTTAATATTATTTGGACACTGAATGAGATTCCTGTTTTATGTAATTAATTTATAATCTTTCAAAACTTTATGAATAGATTTTATGCATTTACTGAGTTTAAATATGGAAGTTTATCATGAACTGACACTTAAAACAATTGACAAATTATAAAATTACTTTTTGATAATATTTACAGAAAATATCCTGCAATCAAACTTAATTAATCAAAATAGCAGTAAATTTAAGAAAAATAAGAGAAAAAACATATAATTACCTTTGTACATAACTTTCTGCATAGAAGTAGGAACAGCTGCAAAAAAATGAAATTTTTAATAATTAAAATGAGCAAATAACATTTTAAATATGATCTTTTTAAAATTTTTGTTTATTTTGTTTTATTTTCCAAAACACTTGGGTGAATTTTTTGAATTACAGTAGATGCTCGTTTTAATGAACCTTTAATTTAAGAACACTCACATTTTTACAAACTCTAAGGGCTTTTCTCTATCCTGAAACCAGACAAAATTATAATTTTAATCCCCATTTACAAACATATAAACACTTTGTAAAAAACAAAAGTTTAAAAAAAAAATTTTTTTTAAAGTAAAAAAAAAATTTTTTTTTGCAAACCTTTGTTTTTGACAAATTAAAATATTTTTTATACTCTTATTTTTTAAGATCTATATTTTTCAAATTTTTTAAATTCATGTCTTTCTTATTTAACACCAGAGAACTTAATTCCTTCTTGAACCATGAAATAACACATACATTCATTCCAGACATTGTGGAAACAGATAGTTGATCGGGAAAGAATTGTATTGTCAATTTCAAATATTTTCCTTTTTCTGTGTTCTTATGTACAGGAAGGACAACTCTCCTCTCTCCCCAGAATATAACAGAGAAGGTGAAAATATAATATTTTTAACTCTAATGTTCTGTAGATGGTTTTGTTTCATTTGAACAACTCAATTTATGTTTTCATTTATCAAAAAGATGATTAAGCTGGATATTTTGAGGATTTGTCACAGATGAAGAAACAAATGTGTTTATCACTCAAAATAAAAAAGAAAATTCTAAAAAAAATTAAATGGAAAAATATAAAATAAAAGAAAAAATTGCCTAAAAATAGGAAATCCTAAAGAGCAATCTCTCGATAATTTTAAAAACCTAGAAAAAAACTCTTGAAATAGAAACAGAACTAGCAAAAGTACTCCATTTCAAAAATACCGCAGAGAAAAAAAGCATCTTAAAATGGAAAATGTTTGGATTAGCTGAGAAAAAGGAACACTTCTGTTATAATATTATTTAAGAAAAATCCAACTGCTTTGCTATGTAGATGAATGTAAGAGATTTCAAAGCACCAGGTGATTTGCTCCGAAAATTTGAAACCAGCCATTGCTCAAGCCTCAGAAAATTATGTGGTGAAAGTAGGACTGTAAACAAAATTTTGAAAACTGAATATAAAGAAGTAGCACTGAAATCAGTTTTTGAATATGGATCAAAAGATGTTTTCAACACGGATGAGATAGGTTTCTTTTTTTAAGATCCAACCCAAAGAACCAGTGCTGCATGCAGTCAAAAAGAATGTGGGGGGGGGGTTATTAGAAAATATTCAAAGCCTAGATGTTTAAAAAATATTAAAAAAATACCAGTGGTATATCATGCTAAGTTTTTAAAACTAGATAGCTGAAAACATTTATGAAAATTAGCTGAAAGACTAAGATCAACAATTTTATACGAGAATCGGCAAGTTCTTTTAATTGTGGATAACTACACTGCTCACATTAAAATAAATTGTAACTTGTCTTTCAGTTCATGGATCAGGGCATATAATCAACAGCTTCAAGAGTAAATATCAAAGTATTTTTGTAAAGAGTGATGAAGTTGGAGCAGTCTTATGAAATTAACTATCTAGGAAAAATGCATTAATTAATTAACCAATGCTTGGAATGATGTTGAAAAAAAGACACTATTGAAAACATTTCAAAATGCAAGCTTTTAGAAAGAAATTTCCCATGTAACTGATGAAAGTCAAGTTAATTTAAGTGATAACTTGAGTGAAGATGTGTAAATTTCTTGAACATACATGAACTCTGACAAAGAGCCTCTTAGATACCTGAAATTTCATTCAAGAACTTTTTTTAGACTATGTGTGATATGTATTGAGGAAATATCGGTTGAAATTATTAAGAATATAATGAATGGGAACAAATTAGAGCTTTCAGATATTGAACAAGAAAATGATTTAGCGCAAAGACAAGCAGCTGAATGGTTACCAGGACTAGGGTATTATTATTTATTTATTTATTTGTTTTTTTTTATTATTTTTTTTTGAGGGGAAAAAACAGCAAAGTGTTTTTAAATAATGGAAAAAATGTATATTTAAAAATGCAATTTTTTTTATGGAAAAGTAAAATGTGTTATTTTTTATCAATAAAATAAAAGTAATTATTGTTTTTAAGTATGAATCTAATTTTGCACCTGTTTCTTATAATGCATTCTAAATAATTTTTTTCTAATAGTATTTTACTTATAAAGGAAAAGTAGTGTGGTATAAAGATCAGATCTTAATAATCTAATATATTATTCTTCTACTATACATTCTGTTATATTTGTCCAATAAAACATATCTCTTTTATTGGACTCTACAAGTAGGTAAAAACGAGGGTCTACTACATTAGAAAAATTTTATCATGAAATAAGTTAGAAATATCAAATGCTACAAGTTGTAAATTACACAATATTTTTTTTTTCAAAATAAAGACAACTGATATTATCTTTCAAAATAATTTAATATTGATAAATTCTCTGAGAATTTACAATTTATAGTAAATTTATACACATATTCAAACTGGTCATAAAGCCACAATTCATCAAAATTTGACAGATTAAAGAATGGATTTTGTAGCAGTAATCTAGAGTTGTGTCTCCTTAAGCAAGCAGAAGCAAAATATGCAGTGCAAACAAAGAAAATTCAGTTCCTTAAAGTTTAATCTATTGAATTTATTTTAGCACTCGTGTCAATAGCAGTAAAAAATTAAAAAAAATAGTATTGTTATAATAAATAAAAATCATCCATAAAATCACATGCATTTTATTTATAAACAGATATAAATTAAAAATTAAAAAAAAAAAAAGTTTTTGCAAATGATTTTTTTGGAATTAAATTATTAAATTTTGTAACAATTAAAAATTTGGATTTTGTTTTATGCTTAGTAAGAAATACTTTTTTTTATTCAAGAGTTAGATAATAAAATCAAATTCAATTAAAATATCATAATTAAAAAAGAATAACTTGTAATTTCTTACTTATCAGGGTTTCTAAATGCTTCTTTAATGCCAAAATAGTTTCATCCAATGGAAAGCATATATCATGTTTCTTTTTATTAAATATTACTTTAAAATCCACCAATTCTTTAGCATCTTCATAAGATCCCACAGGTGTTAAATCTGTTGAACCACATGCACCTAAATAAAAAAAAATAAAAAAAAGAATGTTACTAAAATAAATTTAAAAAATTGATCAAATATTTTGTCATAATAGAAACCTTATTTTTTTAGCATTTATTGTAAAAGGATCTAAAAAAGATCATAAATAAAAACATTATTATTAATTTTCAAAATATATTATATTTTGTATAATACACTTTGATAATAAATATAGTATACTTTATAGATATTATAGTATAACTACTCTAATAAATATATTAATACTGCTATCATATTTCAAACAGTGTAACTGTTTAAAATATGATAGCATGGAATAATCGGAATAAATCCTTGAAACAATCAAGAAAATGCAAATTAAATGTAGTCAGCTATTGCAATATCAATATTTTTTTCTGAGAAACAATATGTCCACACATAGATATAACAAATCACAGTGCTGTTGAAATAGTTTTGTGCTTTTTAAATCCACAAGAAAAGTATCTAAGTCTTAATCTTTCAGATGAAATAAAAAATAAAATGAACTGTTGAAAAAATTATTTTAATTTTAAACAAAATTCATTATAAATATAGAATGCATACTTGTTACACAACGAAAACAGAAAAGCAATATCCATTGCAACACTCAGAAATTTTAACAAGAAAAATTTTAAATAAAAAAATTTCTCTGGTAAAATGCTAAATATTCATTCTGAAAAACAACAATATGGAGAAAAACTCCACTTTGGAAAATTACCAATTTTGAAAATATCAAGTTGAAATATTTATTGATCATTTTATGCAGTTTTACAATGATTGATCTGCATTATAAATTAATTTTCTTTTTTACATATTGTAATTTTTTCTCAAAAACTTTACAAACTATTAACTTCATTTTTTAACACTAAATTCAAAATTTGGTAACTTTTTTCTTTTAAATTATTGTTTACAGGTAATTAATGTTTGAATTAAGTTAGATTGTGATGTTAAAAGCTATTTCAGTGCAAAATAATTTCCTTTCATTCAACACAGTAAAATTTTGATCAGTTTTCTTTTCCAAGTAATTATAATATTTGGTCTTTAAAAGTTTTGACTTAGTAAATATTATTTGATTATACTAACACTCTCTAATAATTTTTCATGTTAATTACTATGCTACCCTTGATAAAACTTCATCTATGATATTTAAAGTGCCTATAACTAAAAGTCCTGAAAATGTAATCACAATAGCTTTAAGTTAAAATATTTAAAATTTCATTATTTTAGAATACTATCTTGAGTTATTTTAAAGACCACCATTCAAACAAGTTTTGGCTCTATTTTATTCCTATTATATAATTTAATACCATTTATTTCATTTAACATTTCACTCACTGCATAACTTCTGAATTATTCAAGTAGATTTCAATCTTTTCAAGTTTGTGCCATTAAAACAATTCTTGATTGATTGTTTCAATTATGTAAAGTCCAGAAGAAGACAAGATGTGTCAAACTAAGTTAATCACTCACTAGTTCTTAAAATGTGAATCTATAAAGCAGTAAAAATAGATATGGAAGTTTATAAAATTAAAATAATAAAAATATATAAGGAATATGTAAAATTAAAAAAGGAAATATAAAAATTGAAGAATGAGTAATACTCAAATTATTAAAATTCAGGTGAAAATTTAAAAAAAATAATAATAATAACGCAAAAAGTTTGGGATGGCAGGTTCATCAACCAAATCTTGCTATGATGAAATCTCTTATGTTATAAAAAAAAAAAAGGTGAAATGCTGACAATTAAGAATTGCACAAAAAATTAAAATGTAAGATAGGGTAGCAGTTGTCATTAATATGGTACCAGAGAAACATATATGGTTAAAATAACTGCTTATTTGTAAAATCTGTGTATCTGATGCCAAGGTGAGTGAATTTGATATCAGTCCCTCGCAAAGGTAAAATTTGCTTGTCGCCCAATGGTCATTTTTTGCACACAAGGAATAACTAGACCAGAAACTGCGGTTTAAAGTGGATTTCAAACCATTACAAACACGTAAGGTGGTATTCAAGCCATTACAAACACGTAAGGTGGTATTCAATTCCACCACTGAACCAAAGAAAGGAGAGCTAATTATTCAGCTACCAGCTAGGCCCTCACATTGATTAAACAGAATATGAAGTGATGATTTGTAAAACATTAAAAGGTTTGTGAATTTTACAGACCACAAATTTTGAAGCATATTACAGGTGAAATTCTTATGAAAATTCAATTAAGATAACATCTTCCATTGACAACAAAGCTTTCTTTGATGTAATGTCTGCCATTCAACAATTAAATGCTTTGTTTCCAGAAATTTATTGATATCATAAGACATATCTAGTATTGATGGTAAAGAAAACTAAATTTTTATTTATTTCATTATAATCTATTAAAAAAAAAACATTTTTTTACAGAGTATGCAATTAATTAGCAATATTCCAATTTCAAAATCTCCAATTACAATCAAAATGTATTTTTATAGAAAAGTTTTTCAACTGCTTATTACTTTTATTTTTTCACATATTTTCATTAAAAAAATTTTTTAAGGTCAGCATACCCATTTTTTCATATTTTTAGTACCTTAACATACAGTTAGCAATTTTGTTCATCATAAAAAAAACTTTAACATTTATTATTTTATATTTAGGTTTTATTTACAGTTGCATTATTATATAAATAGAAATGCGACTTAAATTGTTTGTTCACTAAAAATTCTCTCATGCTTTTAACTACACCATGAGTTCTCAAATTTGTTGCATATGGTTTTCCTCTCTATTTCCCTCCAAAGGTAATTTATTATTAGTTAATAAATGAATTAGCTCAATAAATTTATGTAGCTAAAGCCAAAATAAAAGTGTTATTCAAAAATGAAGGAATAATTATTTTGCAATTAGTAGCTTGATCACTCATAAGAAGTTTGGCAATTTGTTGGTTAATTTTAGGAAACATCTATGGAGTCTTGAACTTTGTAATTTTTTTAACAAATACAATCATGCTGTTATCATGTTGACAATTATTTCTTATATTTTGATATTGATCGCTATGAATTTATCTTGTGTTTTGTACTCAAGAAAGATAAATTTGAATTTATCTTTCTTGAGTACAAAACACAAAATCCAGTTTAATTTTCTACACAACTCATTCTGCACATTCACAGCTTTTTTAGGTATCTGAGCTCACTTTATAAACCAATAATATAAATTTATTAGTTTCAGTCAACTCTAAAACCAAGAATTCAATGATTTTAATATAAATTCTGTTAAGAAATAATATAAAATTTTCCATTTCCAACACCACAAATACTATCAAATACTTTTGGAACATTAACAACTAAATGGAAATATGCAGGGTGATGTCAAATCTTATTTAATCACATTAGTAGATAAGTCGTGATGAGGATATTAAATCTCACATCATATAATCAGTTAAATTCGGATAAAATTGGTCACGGTTGGTCCCTTTAAATGAATTATTTGCACATTATTGATTGATAATAACTTTAAGACTTATTAAAGCATTTCTCTTAAAACATGTTTTACCTTAAAATCTCAATTTTGAAAATTTTTCAAATTGAAATCTATTTCTAAGATACATGTGGTGCAAGTGAATCCCAAACTGTACCTTAAGGTTAATGGGTGTGAAATAGTTGCCTATCACCAAGCACTTTGTAATTTTGAATCAAGATTAGATGAGAAGGTCTCACCTGAGCTGGCAACCACCTCTAAACCACCACAGAGGAAGGATTTTGGACATCATATATTAAAATGGACATATTTCCAGCTAAGGCAACACAGTTAAGGAGATCATTCTCACAAGCACTGTCTGTGGCAAATGATGCTTCACTTTGCTAATGTCCCCAGGATAGAAAAGTAGCCCCGTGTATGTGATCAGAATGTTGTCTGCTTTTTCAATAGGCTGTGTCTTGGATGTTCTTGGTGGTCAATTACAATTTATCACATAAATTTCAGAAATGTTTACTACCTCAAAATAAGTTTTACAGAAATCTTATGAATCATTCTTTCCAGCAAGAATTAGTCATAATTGTGAGGGAGGTGTATATTCAATTAATTTATTTTTATCTATAACAATATTTACAATCAATTTTTTTATTAAAATTTGGTACTCTTTTTATATAGGCTTTCTTACTCATATAAACCATAACCATACATCCTAAGAGTTAAATTAATGAAAATGAAATGAATTATGCAAGTCTATATCTAATTTAATAAAAATCCACGATACCTTTAAAGGCAATTGATCAAAAGTTAAGTCTTGCATGTTTTAGTATAGTTTTTAAAGTGTTAAAACTTAATATTTTAACAGAACAATATTATACAATCTAATAGTTCAACAGAAATTCTTAATTGTAAAACAAATTAGCAAATATGTAAATGCATATACAAATATAAATTTTTAATCTTCCTCCTTTCAACTCAGAAAAGGCATGAATAAAATTAATAAACTTGAAAATGAGATTATTAAAAAAAAAAAAAAAAAAAAAAAAAAAAAAAAAAAAAAATTTAAAAACTGTTGCTTTCAATAGTAAAAATTAAACTGTTTTCTAACATTTTATATGCATTAATACAGTTCAACCATCTTAAGTTTTGACCATCCTCTTCTCCGTTTGCTGGTTGTTTTTGCTATAAAGACATTCTTTGTGAATTTATAGTCATTAAATCTCAATCCTCTATATACAAATAAAGTGTTTTCTAACATTTTACCAATACAAATGTCAGACATTTGGCCACTTAACCATTAGCCTTGAACTTGCTTTCAATATTTAAAAACTACAAAATTATAAGGTAATAAATAGTGCAATGCATTTATCACTTTCTTATCCATGAATGAGTTTAGAGTTATAGAATACAGATAGAAGTCTCTTTATAATATTAAGATAATAAACATATAATTAATATCAACAGACAAAAAAAATTTGTATTAATGATTAATTTTATTGATGCTTAATGTAAAAGTTCATGAATGTAACATTAAGACATTTTTTCTTTTCCATTAAAATTTATATAAAAGATCAATTATAAAATAATTTATGTTTTATTTTATAACTGATCTTCTATGTATCATATACTATAATTAGATTTATGCAAATTAAAATTTAGTAAAACAAAAATAAAAAGAATTGAAAATGCCTGTATATTACTAATAATTTGAATAACATAGTAAAAATCTTATATAACTGCTTAATGATTTATCAATATAACATACATTAGAAACATTGAGTCATAAAATTTTATGTCACAAAAGAAATTAAAAATTTAATTGCTTTTAATTCAATCAAAAATATTTATATACATACAGAAATTTTACTTTATTAAATTTTTTATGCATTTTTGAAATACTATATTTAGAAATTATTCGAAGACTATACATTATAACTTTGAAGTAATCAAATGTGTAAACTAATCAATTTATTAAAAAGTCATGAAAAATTATGATTTTGCATAACTTAAATTTTATTTTGAGAATCTGTTTCTATACTCCATATGTTGGTCACTTTTTCCCAATGCTTTCAAAACCTTTTGCCATGGAAAGATTGGAAATTATGATTGTAAACAAGCTGAATTTTAATTTAAAAGGGAATATATTTCAACGGATTTTACAAATGATAATATATAAGGCTACCTATAAACAATTGCATTTTCATTAGCAAATAAGAATGTTAAGTAAATAAAATTAATTTTATTATATACAAACATACCATTTCAATAAAATCTATTATTCTCACTCACATTAATTTATTACTAACATAATTAAGTTTAAAATACATTAATTTTATATTTAAAATAAGAAATAATATTAAAAAATTAGATTTTATGTAAATGAATACTTGGTAAACTTTTCTGAATCAACCTATTGAAACATAATAGATTTGTATGCAGATTTAAACTTTATGTAAAAAGAAAAAAAAAAGTATGAAAGAAAACAGTAATATGATTTGAAAATTAATAATTACTTTCTAATTTGAAAAAAGTTACTTACAAAATGAACCAGTTAAATTTTGACATAGATAGAAAACTTCATGGAAAAGCTGCTATGATGGGTATGTATATATAATTAATTAAAAGTTTTGACAATTTTACTCAAATATTTCAATGGAATGCTTAATGAATAAAATTTAAAAAATGTTTTTAAAATACTATACAAATCATTGATAGTTTATGTTACCCTGCAAGGAACTATCAGAACCAAGTTCCATATCTGATGAGGCATCTACATCATCTCCACCTCCAGTATCAGGAACTTTGAAGCAATCTGAATTGTTTTTTGTAATTTCAACTTTCTTGGAATCTACAACTGATGATTCAATATTTTGTTCTGTACAGGCTGAAATGGATAATTACAAAATTAACAACTATATTATTACAAACTGCACAGAAAGTAGAATTATAAACAGTAAATTTACAAAGACATACACTAGGAAATACAACATATAAATTCTACAGCATATCACATTTTAAAAAAACTAATGAAATGAAAATCTTAAGCTCCTAACAAAGACTAAAAAATACACAATACATAAATTTTTATATTAAATAACAAACATTTAAGATAAAAGAACTATTACAACGAGTTCGTCAATTCTGTAGTAAACACTTATTTAGTTGAATCAAAATTTGTCAAATCACAAACATTAAATAATAGAAAACTTTAAGAAATAATTAAATTTGCAAATGAATCACTAGTTGAAATATATTAATTAAAATAATTATATATAATAGTTAAATATTTTACAAATTAAAACTGCTTAAATCAAACAATATGTTTCATGACAGCTATTTTATAAAAGCGGAAAATCCAGTTGACTGAAAACTAACAAATTTAACAAAGTATTATATACTTTCAGTAAAAAAAATTTTAATAAGAAATTAATATTAAAATATTAATTTGTGATAACATAAACAACTCAATCAAGAAATATTACAAGTTTTGTGTAAAAAACGTCATTTAAGAAAAATAACGATAAATGTTTATATAAAGTGAGTCACAAGGTATTTTTTACAATGAAACTTCGATACCGTAAATTTATAATTACAAAACGTTACATGTCACATTATTTTAACGAAGCAAAACAATATTTACTTTTCGTTTCTTTACTATTTTCGTCACTTGCCATAATCTTTCAAATTTAATTAAACGATATTTTAAAAGATTAAAACGGATGACTAAGATATTAGAAGTGGTTTTTATTAACCCCTTTCAAGCATAAAGATTTGCACAATTTGCTTTTTTAAAGTAGTAACTTAAATTTGAACTGAAAGAACGCAAAGTATGATATAACTTGAACGTTACGACAGCAAATTCTATAAACAAAGCGTGGATATCAACTGTTAAATAACGTGATTAATCTGAAGCAGGTATTTTTCTTTTCTGAAATTTGATTGGATAGAGCAGTGTGCCATTTAGCAGGTATTTTATGATTCCAGATATCAGTAAACAAGTTTTACAAAATGTGGAATATTGCACTACGAATTTCATTTTTTCAAAAACAATAAAAAACATATATATGATAAAAAAGTTAATTGTACTTGAATTTTAATATTAGATGACCCAATATGACAATAAGAGATGAAATCCTACATGAGATATTACTTATAAAAGAAAGTAATTCTAACCTGTACAATTATTTCAATTTAGTATTTGCAGATTCTTCATAGGAAGGATAGTCAAGTATAAATAACCACGTTATATAAGCTTCTTATGAAATTAAAATCACTGAGAGGATTAGATATGTAATAAATTTATAATGCTTGCATCCTGTGAGATTATGTGGTTATTATTTTCTAGCATGATTCAACTTTATTATCTAGCATGATTGGGTTTAAAATTTTAGCAGGAAGTTATGATGTCGAATGTTGTTTATATAGAGGTTTTTCTGATTATACATGTGATTACCAGTCTTTTTTTTTTTTTTTTTTTTTTTTAAGGATTTTAGTTCAATAGCCCACACTATAGTGCAGCATCAAAATATCATTAATATACAAATGTGAGCAGTTTGAAGAGGTAATACAAACGATTAGAAAATACAAACAACTAAAACTCAATCTATGTATATCCCTATTTTTTCATTGAAATGTAATACTTATTATTCTTATTTAACATTAATAATAATTTAGTAAGCATATTCCTTAAATTATGTGTAAAAGTGAATCAAGGTATGTAATTTTTTAAAAGTTGCATTACATTATTGCAGTAATGTAATGCATGACAGTCTTTTTTTTTTTTAATTTAGATTTGATTTGTTCTAAAATATCAAAATTAAGAACATACATTTTTTGTAAATTATTTTCTTAGTCTGTTAAAGCTAAATACAAAATGTGAAAAATAAGAAAAAATAAAAATTTTTAAAGAAACATATATTTTTATGAAAAATTTTCAATTTTAAGGAAATATAATTATTGAAAAATAAAGAATTAAACATAATACACTACTGGCGATTAAAATTGCTACACCAAGAAGGCGACATGCTACACACGTGAAATTTATACGAAAGGAAGAAGGTGCTGTGATATGCAAATGATTAGCTTTTCAGCGCATTCAGACAAAGCAGGCGCCAGTAGTGACACCTACATTGTGTTTAAATGAGGAAATTGTTCAGCCGGTTCCTCATACACAAATTGCATTTGAAAGTTGTTGCCTGGTGAAACGTTGTTGTGATGCCTCGTGTAAGAAGGAGAAATGCGTACCAGCACGTTTCTGACTTTGATAAAGGTCGAATTCTAGCGTACCGGGATTGCGGTTTATCTTATCGCAGTATTGCTGCTCGCGTCGGTCGAGATCCAATGACTGTTAGCAGAATATGGAATCGATGGGCTTAGGACGGTAATACGGTAATACGGAACACCACGTGGGATCTCAACGGCCACCTATCACTAGCATCCGAGAAGACAGGCATATTATCCGCATGACCATAATGGATCGTACAACCACGTCACGAGCCGTGAGTCAAGAAACGGGGTCGTTTGGAAGACAACAAGTGTCTGCACGAACAGTTCGACGACATTTGCAGTAGCATGGACTCTCAGCTCGGAGACCACGGCTGCGGCTTCCCTTGACGCTGCGTCATAGACAAAAGCGCCTTCAATGGTGTGATCAACGACAAACCTGGGCGCACGAATGGCGAGACGTCATCTTTTCAGATGAATCCAGGTTCTGTGTACAGCATCATGATGATCGCATCCGTGTTTGGCTGCATCGTGGTGAACGCACACTGGCAGCATGCATTCGTCATCGTCATACTGTGTCATCACCTAGCGTGATGGTATGGGGGGCCTTTGGATACACGTCTCGGTCACCTTTTGTTCGCATTGACGGTGCTTTGAACAGTGCACGTTACATTTCTGGTGTGTATACATATTTCTGGTTACATTTCTGGCTCGAATAAAGGGTAGACCCGTGGCTCTATCCTTTATTCAAGCCCTGCGAAACCCTACGTTTCAGCAGGATAATGCGCGACCGCATGTTGCCGGTATTGTACGGACCTTCCTTGATACGGAAAATGTTCGGCTGTTGCCGTGGCCAGCACGTTCTCCAGATCTTTCACCAATAGAAAACGTCTGGTCAATGGTTGCCGAGCGACTGGCTCGTCACCAAACGCCAGTCACTACGGTTGATGAACTGTGGTATCGTGTTGAAGCTGCATGGGCTTCTGTACCTGTACATGCAATCCAATCTCTGTTTGAGTCAATGCCCAGGCGTATAACTGCTGTTATTACTGCCAGAGGTGGTTGTTCTGGGTACTGATTTCTCAGGATCTACCCAACCAAATTTTTTGAAAATTTAATCACTTGTTATTTCTAGTATAATATATTTGTCCAATAAATATCATTTTGTTATCTGCATTTCTTCCTGGTGTAGCAATTTTAATGGCCAGTAGTGTAATTTTGATAAATTTAAAATGGAAAAATCAAAATTTTTAACTGTGTCAGATAATGATAGCAATATTTAAGAATATTCTAAATGTATACTTTCTTAAAAATTTAAATTCTTGCATATTTAAATGAGAACATTATATGTCTATCAAAAACAAAATTTACATAAGTAAATTCCATTCATGTGAAAACAAAATCTTAAAATACATTGCTA
Source organism: Latrodectus geometricus (assembly GCA_026290005.1). Taxonomy (NCBI): domain Eukaryota; kingdom Metazoa; phylum Arthropoda; class Arachnida; order Araneae; family Theridiidae; genus Latrodectus; species Latrodectus geometricus. The sequence goes on along the minus strand of JAPDSC010133043.1, from coordinate 140,468 downwards.
TGTATAAATCGTTAATAATTCTTCTCTAAAAATAATTTCTTCAGTCAGAGCTAAAAGAAATAATACTCTAATTTTAGTTTTTGATAGAAATATAATATTTCCAATAGTAAAAAATATCCAAAATATATTTACTATATTATGTTGTTAATAATAGATTCTTTAGAGATATTTATGCAATTAAGAAGCAATTCTCAACCTGTGGGTCACGAGCACACTAGGGGAGGTCTCTAGAGTATCCAAGAGAAAATATTATTTTAAAAAATTGATTAACTGACTGAAAGTAAACCACACATACACATAGAAAATAAAATACATTTCGACTTTTTTATTTAATAAAGTAAAACATCTTATACTTAATCAAAATATATTAAATCAATGTAATAATTATTAGTGTCTTCCTTGGGCCTGTCTTGCAGAGCAAAGTTTTTCGAAGGAAAGTTTAATATTAGAAATTTCCACTCTCAGTTTTGTTTCTTTATTTATCCGCTATCTATATTTTGTCTTCAAAGAAGCCATAGTAGAAAATCCAGTTTCTCAAAAGTTCGATGTCGAAAATGGCAATAAAATTCAAAATGCCCTTGTTTTTAGTGCAGAAAAATCACCCCCTACCCCTGCCTAAAATTCAAACAGTGATTTATTACTAAATTGTTTCTTGATTTCGCCATTTGTCGAGAAGTTTATGAATTTTTTTTCCCTCATCAATTGAGTGTCCTTTGGGAGTCTTATGAAATGGACCCCTAGCCTATTCCTAACTTGCTATTAGTTTGTCATCGCAATAAAATACTTTATAAAATTCTTCGACAGTATGGCTAAATGATTTTCAATGGTTACAAAAACAATTTCTACTTGTTCTTCTTAAACCTTGAATGTTTTAGTACAATCATCCACATTTACAAACATTGTTAGATGTTTGATGTTAGGTTTTCTTTCTTTAAATGTCTATTCCACAATTCCAAATTCCTACAAAAAGTATTATCTTTATACTCGTACCCAACATATTTGTATTTTCTCCTTGGAGTTGATTCAAAGTATTTAATTTCTTGAATATGTCAACCAAGTAGCTTTAATTTTATCACAAGTAAACAATCGTGAAAATTCTCGGCTTCCATTCTGTTTTCTTCTTGTAAGAAAATGGCGATTTCTTCTTTTAAATCATAAGCACGTGGTAAAAATTTCCCACGTTATAACTATCTTGCCTCTCAATAAAATAATAACTCTGAATGTGCTGAACCTATGTTTTTACAAAAGTGGAAAAGTTTCTCAATTTCAGACGCCTCATTTTTTTTTATATAATTTGCTAAGGTTACAACCGTAGTAAACGCAATATTCAGTTCAGGACTCATTTCTTTCGAAGCTAAAGCTTCTCTGTGGATCATGCAATGTGCTTAGACGCACTGGGGCGATTTTTGTCTTACAAGTACTTTTATACTTTGAAATCTTCAAGACATTGAACGAGCACTAACAGTGCATATTCTGACACAATTTTTTCATTCTATGTTTGCCTCGTTCATAAAATCATTTAAAATATCACATAATGCAATCGCTGTTGTTTTGAGTTCTATTGGTCTGCAGAAAAGTAGTTCTTCTACTGCTGAAATATTATCTCAAAATCTAACTTGGCCAATTCAATGAGCATCTTTAGTACTATCTATTGCTTCATCAATCTGTGTTGAAATCAATTTGCCACGTAACTTTGAGAAATCTGACACTGTACATGTTCAGCAATATCACCAATTCGATGAGTAACAATATCATTTGAAAGAGAATGAGCTGCAATTGTTTTGAAAAATTATCTCCAAATATAATTTTTATAATCTCAATTGCAACTGGCAAAACAAGCTCTTCACCCAACGATGTTTACGATACGATTTTTTACATCTGGCTATTTCATATGAAACTTTTGAAGCAACTAATGCTTTTTTATTCTTTGACAAAGTTTCTTTAAAAAATGATTTTTACTTTTTACATGATTTTAACTTTAATTTGAAGAATTCTTTGGGTTTATTGGCGTACTCATTATGAAGTGTTTCCTAATGTCATTTAAGTTTATTAGGTTTCATGTTGTTTACGGTCAACATTTTTGAGCAAATGATACACAAGGGCCTTTCTTCTTCATTTACTTCAGTGCTTGTAAACCCAACATTTTAGTATTCTTGAGAATATTTTCTTGACTTTATTTTCGAAACCACTTTCGTTTGTGTAGTTCTAGATAGTTGACTATCTTTTAGTGCTTGCTTACTTCCGCTTAAAAATTTATCCATGAGTCTGCATAAATCTGCTGCTCTAAATATTTTATATGGTAAAACGAAAATATATAAGTAGATAGAAAATATATAAGAAGGTAAGATACGCATTCGTGATAGATTTGATTGCGATAGAAGAATCAACTAGAATGAGAGTGGCTGGAATCGAAATTTGCATTGTGGAACATTTTCATTCTTTTTATGAGAAAACATTCGCTCTGCTTATGCTCGAGATGGCATCAATCTTGTGGATTCCTTTTTCACAAACATTATTTTTTTTTCTCTTTTGTTTAGTTATTTCTGTTCTATTTTTATTTATTTAAAAAATATTCCCATTTTTTAAATTCAACTCTCCCCGTCTAAGTTACCTTTTATTAACGAATTTTTTTACTTTCATATTCTTTTAATGCTATCTTCTTTCTTGGATTTCCTTTTAAATATTATATTTAAATTTTCCTCGCTTTCATTCGCTTCATCTATTCACAGTCCGCTTGGCAAAATGGCAGATATGATTTCCCACCAACGTTCGCTCGCTTTTACTTTCGTTAGTTGAAGTTAGTTATAAATAATTTTAAAACACACTCACAGAGAATCCAAAATACTTAATATTCGTAATTGTTGTGCACATTTTATTGCAAGCGTAAGGCACGATGAAAATTTTATTGAAAATTGAGCTGTAAATACTGAAAGATTGAGAAACGCTGCAATAAAGGATAAATATTCGCTAAAAATACATGTTAAATTAAATCCATGAAATCTTAATCATGAATTCTAAAAAGAGATAGCAATTTTTTCTTTCCTCAATGAAATTATTATAAATTCATTAAAACTCTATAGAGTTTAAAATTTTTTATCATCTCATCCTTCTTAAGATTTTAAGCTGTCTGTAGTTATCTTTATCTGAATAATATAGAGTCAGATATTTCATAAAATATATCCTAATTTTTTTCAAATAATCTGCCAATTTTGTTATGATATGGATACTCTAATGAAGGGACAATGGATCTGCTATATTATTAGAAAATGCATTGTTTTTGTTTTCTAGCGAAGAGTGAGAATATATTTAAAATATAACTTCATCATAATAAATTGGCTAGAAAACAAAAATTGAAAAGATTTTTTCAAAAGAAAATTTTATATTGGAAAATTAAATTCAATGGACTATTCTAATTAAAAATTCATCTTAGAAATTAATAATTAAGAAAGAGCTTCAGTAAAATATGAAATTTATTAAAAGTTAGTTATCAATTATAAAAATCATAATTAATAACATGGATATTAATCAATTACTGTATTACAAACTCAAATTTTTCAAGTTAATATGAAACAGCTACATGCAATAAATTAAAGTCAATATGTAAAATTAAGAATTTTCTTAGTAAACTTTCTGATTTAAAAACAATAGATCCAATGTTAGAAAATGGTGATGTGAATAAATATATTACTCAAATAAAAAATTTTGAAAAAAAAAAAAAAGGAAAAAAAAAAAAATTATTCAAGTTCAGTCCAGATATCATATGATCATATAATAATTAATCTTGAAACAGAGACAGAATAAACATAACTAATTTTGCAATACATAAAAAATAAAGTAACAGACGAATAAAAACTTTAAAAATTTAGTAACCCTTCGAAACAAGCATAATTTTTTCTAAACGTAGTCGCAAAGAAAATTTATGCACTTATTATATTTTGAGCAATATGCTTAAAAATTTGTTTGATAAAAAAATAAATAAATAAAATAAAAAAATACAGAAAGGGGTGAAAAATAAATTAGTGAATGAATATTATAATTATTTATAGAAATCAATGAGGGTTCGAAGTTCATTTTAAAAAGAAAAAAATTTTCAAGCATTAAAGGCATATGAATGAAATATTGCATCTAAAAGAGTCTCCAAATTCAAAATATAAAGATAAATACCAAGAAAATTGAACTTAAAAATGATAAGAAAAAAGAATAATATATGTTGTGAATCTCTCTATGTACATACGAATTGAATGCAAACGAAACTTACTGTACAAAAGTGAAAAAAAGCCCTTAATTTTTTTTAATAAGCTTCCTAATTTTTAGATTCAAACATCAGCAGAAACGATTAAATTCATATAAGATTTCATGAAACTATTAGAATGTCTCATTTAAAAGCAAAATAAAGCTCAACATAAGAGTGTAGACTTTAATTATTTCCAAATCTAATTTATCTTTTAAGTTGCCCTTGAAGAAACTATATTGGCTTTTTTTTAATAATCCTCAATGGATGATACTACTTTTTGTCAAACATAAATTAATTTTGGTTTCCTTCATAATTATAATTGCTGAAGAGCAAGTTCTTTTTTTTCCCTCAAAGAATGAGTGAATTATATTTCAATCAAAATTAAATAATAATATTATCTGTAATGTATGATTGTGAAATATCTTGTTTACCACAATTAGAATGCAATTTGATTTTTGTTTGATGAAAACTAAAAAATTGGTTTTACTTCCAGCTTCGAAAAAAAAATTTTTTTGATAGTAAACACATAATTGTTGTTGTCATGTACCATCCAGGCTGGCAATATGGGGTGCGCTGCTTCACTTTTACAACTGAACCGTATTTGGTGTGGAGTCCGACTTGCTCAGTAAACACATGCCATAGGTACCCTTTTGTAACGTAGGCAAATATTCACGCACAAAGATAAGAAAGAGAGAAAGTACATCCATGCCCGAGTCAAGATTCGAACCCAGGTCCACCCCATCCGTAGCCAGATACGCTAACCACTAGAAGGTTGGGTGGCAAATACCTAATTAAAACAGTGAATTAAAACTCGCTTGTAAAAAGAAATGACCGTAAAGCAATAAACAATTAAACTGTCATCTTTGAGCGATTTGCAATTAATATAAATTTTTAAAAGTATAAGCCTTCGTAAATCTCAGCAAATATGTTCCTGGTATGAAAAATAAATTTGGTGCTCTCCGAAATAAAAGTAGAAGAAGATAAAAATGGGAAAGATATATTTTGAAAGATCAAGAAATTTGATACAAAGTAATGCTCAAAACTCTCTAACACTAACAAAAAGCTATTGAACAAATTAGCAGATACTTTGAGAAATGCTTGGAAAAACTTGATGGAAGTGTATTTCTCATATATATTCTAATCAGAAACAGTCATAACAGAGAATTAGTTCTAGAACATGAACTCTTAACAAGAAAGCATATTTTTCAATTATGGAAAGCTTCCTTGCAACAAGATGTGATGATTTTTTCCAAATGTATGATTAAAATTGCTGTCTTTAGATTAAATGTTGTGGACATATGGATACCAGAAAACCTTAATTTTAAATATAGTCGTGAAATTCAAGAGACAAAGATTACTAAAGTTTAAAGTTCTTCTTAATGTCTAAAAGTTGTAATTTTTTCTTTATTTTTATGCAATTATATTATGGAATTAATTAATTGCTAAGAATAAAAAATATAACGATGATCACTTTAACTTTCGTTTTCGAAAAATTCGCAGTTAATGTAATTTAAACTCTAGAATGAGACCATGTTCTTTCTTATCATCAGAAAATTTCAAAATAAGTTTAGAGGAAAATTTAATATACGAAGGAGGAAAAAAAGTTCTATGTCCAAAGAAATTCTCTAAGGAAAGAAATAATGAACATATAAATCCACCCCAATTAAATTTGCTAGTTTGAGCATAGATATTGTGTCTTTAAATTCTTAAAAATTATTGAGAATCCAGTTGAATTTCTAACATTTTATTTTATTGAGATTTATTTATCACGTGAATCGCAAGATTTGTTGGCAGTAACCATTGTGCGTTATTTGCCTTTGACAAAAATCGTGTGAGTTGTTTTGTCATGAAACAGTCACGTGAGCAATTTTTTACATATTCCTTTATTTTATACGTGAGAATAATTAATAAATGAATATTATATTTTTAGCAGTAACTTGAATTAGATAAATTAAAGACCTGATTTTAATAAAATATAGTTTTAGGATGAGTGATGAAGTTCAAAAATCTCTGTTGTTTGCATGTATTTTGTTGAATGCCTTTTTTTGAGAATGTTTCTTAAGTGGATATTAATTAATATGAAGCAGTTGGAGAATGTAATGATTCCTTCCTTTTTCAAGCAAATTATTGGTTAGCGGTAATGATAAGAGGTTAATAATAGCCATGAATAGTTCGCCGTTCATTTTGTGTTTTTAAAGTCCCATTTAGTTATTTATTAAATGACAGTTTTTTTTCTTATTTATATTTTTCTTTAGTATCTGCAAGATTTTTACTTTGATTAGCAACATTCTTCTGTTGGGCCAACCTCTGTTGGCGAGAGAGAGAAAGCGCATCCATGGCCGAACCGGGATTCGAACCCAGGTCCACCATATCCGCAGTTAGGCACGTTGACCATTAGACAGAGTAGTCGGCTGTACGCTAGTACTCTTAGAAACAAAGTTAAACAATTTGCTGCCAACGAGTACAAAATATGGATATATAATTCAAAGCATTATTTTAAGGATATCTCAAAACCACTTAATACAAACACTTATGATTCCATGAAATTTTTAAAATGAAGACGACCAAAATGTTTTAAATACTTGGCCTTTCCTTAACAAGGAGAAAAAATATACCACTTGGGTGATGTGAGTGCGTAAAAAGTTTTTATTTTACATATATCTCTTCTAAGGAATACAATTTATGGTTTGCTTGATAATATCCGATGCTTTTTCAGCTACCATCATGGTTGGTACGTTAGTATTACCTGATGGAATCAGTGGCATTACGGATGCATCAACCACTCTTAAATTACGTATAGTTTTTACCCTGAAATATGAAAGAATAGTTTTATATATAATAATATCACATATGTAAGAGATAAAAATATAATTTTCAGATCAGTTCTTTGTTAGTGCAAAACCAAATCATTTTAAAAGGTGAAAAATTTATCAAAAATAAATAAATAGATAAAAAAAAACTTTCGATGCAGTGTGAGACTTTATCGAACAAAATTATTTCAAGTTTAGAAACTTTGTATTTATTTTTATAGAACACACACACGCATATATATTGTTCGTCTGTATTCAATTAAACTTATATTTCGAAAAATAATCGCTAAATTAAATGTACTCCAATAAATATGAAGACTATTATAAACACGACTAATAACGCAGTATTAATATTATAGATTTTAGCTAACTCTATTAAGCATATTCCATTAATAGCATTAAATATTTTGGAAATTTATTGAAGATTAATAAATTTCTAAACATTTAAAACTAATTAAAACAGTTTCTAAATTAATTAAAATAAAATAAGAGTTAAAATTATCATTTATATCATTTCCATCGGGGGAAAATTATAAAGCAAATATTTCTATTCATTACTTATTAAATAAAAACATGAAGTTTGAATATAACAGTAAATCGAAGGACTTTTTCGCAGGATTTTACAAATTCTTCATCTGTCTTTAATAAATCTTAAGAAATTTTTGTTATTAATAACATTGATTATAAATTGATGATAAAACATGATAAAAATTTTAGAAATGATTATTATAATATCGTTTGATGATAAGAATGTTCATTGTCTTTTAGAAAAATCATAAGAATTAACAAAATATTATCTGAAATCAAAATAAAAAGATAATATAAACTGCCGTTTAAAAATAAAATATGCATAAATAAAGCCTTCTTTAAATGAAATGAATTAATTAATTTTTTTGACCTTTTTAACATGATAGATAGCACGCTTTCCTTTGTTTATATTCATGAAACATGTCAGAAATTTTATTTTAAATAAAATAAATATATGAAGTTCCTAAATAAAAAAAAGATATTGCACGAAAGCACATAGACTAAATAATCAAAGATTTTAAAAACATCCATTTAAATTAAAAGCAACTATCAGAAGCGAACAGGAACCAAACAATTGATGTTTTGCCAATGTTCAAGTATTAAATACGATTGTCAGGAAAATAGTTTACAATATCAATGAAAACATGCAAAAGCTCTAATTCTTTCAAGGGATATTATTCTTTTTGGGATAGGCTCTACTGTTATGAAGACATCATGTAATAATATAATTAAGATTACCATATTTTTCCTCCTATTCCATAGGATGCCTTTATGATTTCCTTGAAGTTAAAGGAAATAGCATTAATATTCCGTTCAAAATAATTTAATCATAACAAATAGATAAATAAATCTAAAAATTTTAACTGAAAAAATATACCAAGCTTTATTTATTATTCTGATGATGACAATTTTCAGTTTCCTGATTTTTCAGAAATGCTTGATATATTTATTGAACGAATACTTTTTTTTTAAAATATAGAACTCTCGAATCATCTTCACAGAAATCAAAATCAAACGAGAATTTCAGTTTTTTTTATCGTTGATAAGCTAGCTGAATCTTTGAACATTCAGTGCATTATCTCTGTTTTACAATCATATTATACGCGTACCACATAAGTTTTATTGCTGACTTGATACTCTGCAATATGCAACTATAATGTGCAATCAGCAATTGATAATATTTTATCAATAGTTTGAAAAAGATGCTCAATTTTTTTAGAATAAAGCTCATTTTACATTTTTACTTTTAATTATGATTAAATTCTTTAAGAGCTCACAGAAATTTATTTTTTCCCTTAAAATCTTTGGATT
>JAPDSC010133043.1:67677-131575 GCA_026290005.1 Latrodectus geometricus | reverse complement strand
CTAATGAGTTAACGTACGTGCGTTGGTGTTATAACAAGTCAAAAGTAAAATATGTGTCTTTGAAAATAATTACACTTTCATAATGGTCGAAAGATAATGTGTCATGAAAAAGTAATGCTGTTTAGCATTTTCTTCAGAAGTTCAGGACTGATCATAGCTATCAAACTAGAAGTACAGTAGACTAACGGTCGTATTCACCAAACACGGGTTAACTTGAGTGTAGCCTATCTCGGATATAACTCAACTCTAGCATGACTCGCCGATTCTTATTCACGACGCGGGGAAATTCCCGTGTAAAACAACTTTGGAGTTAACCGAACACGACATGTAAGACGGCTTCTGATTGGCTAGCAATCTTGCACGTCAATGTCAACTAACATATCGCTTAAGTCCGCCATTGTTTGCTGACTCGGCGATAACACTCCGAAATCTTAGGGTTATTCTAGGGTTACATATAGGCGAGTTAATCGTTGTTTTTGTCGTGATGAATAACGTTTCATGACTTAACTCGCCCTTTACCTTAAAACCTAGTTTAACTCTGGTTGGTGAATACGGCCGTAAATGGTATACAACCAAATGTCTAAAGTGAAAAATAGGGCCAACACACAACCATGACAATGCATCCTTTCATTCAATGAAATTGACAATTATGTTTCTTGAGAATATCAACGTCAAAATGATGAAATATCCATCCTACTTATCTGATCTAACCATAAACGATTTTCGTCTATTTTTTAATCTAAAAAATGATTATGTGGACATTGTTTCCGTTCAGAACATGAGATTAATGGGCGTTATTATATATACATTTGGTAAAAAATGTGCTTTAGGTCCCCTGCTAGGCGCGTTTGAAAAAATGGTGATGCCATGGCGAAAACTCTACCTCTATTTCAAAGTGAAATTTAATTAGTGACCAATGAAAAGGCTAAAACAAAAGAGTAATTAATGAGCATGCGTGAAAAAGCACTTCAAATTAGCGAGTTATCGAAAAAGGGGACCTAAACCACAATTTAACCATACATTTTTTATTGCTTCCAAGAAATAAATGGCATGAGGAATTAAATTTTTGAAAATATTAAATAATATAATTAGAATATTTTAAACTTTTTTAAATACTTTTCATGAATTATTTTTAATAGGAAATTAATAATACGAAAAATAAAAATAATAAAATTGTTGTTTTATTAAAATTTTCTTATTTTTTGGATCCTGGATAACGAAAACAATGAATCATGTATTAGCGAATACATTGTAGCATTTGTTTCATGTTGTATTGAGAATAGACAACAGAATGTCGTTTGCTATTTCTGCTTTAATTCTTTTATTCCAATCTTATATATTTTTTGATGTAAATTTTACTTCTTTAATATTTTATAGCTTTTTTTTTATTGTAATGCTTGAATGAACTATTTTATATTAATGACCTACTTCTATTTCTTGTGATTAGCTTAAAAATGAATTCAAGCTTTATGAGGCAAAAAATAGGGAATTAAAAAGTGAAGCAATAATTTATCTGAATTGAAAAAATATATGAGATTATTTATCTCTACTTCTAAAAAATCGGAAAATGGATTTTTTTTAAATGTTTCGCTTATAGCGATACATAAATAATACTTGTGAAGGCTATGTTAGAAAAAACATAAAAATAAAAAATTCCTTTCGAAGAAATGTTAACTATTATACGCTTTTCCTCATCTATCACGCTAGGATGATATGCAAAAATAGAAATAAAAAGGGTAAAAACATTTTTCTCCTAATATCTAGAGCATCTAATGTAATGATGGAAAATATTTATTACACAGACTGTCAAAAGATGTATAAGTATGGATTCATAACGTAATTTTAATTTTAGACCTAATATAAAATGAAAGATAAGTTTGTTTTTTACTTATAGTATTAAAAAAAATTTTATAAATGTGCTAATCGTTTTGCAAAAATGTTTCTTTAATATAAAAATTATAAAAACTTTAATGTAATTTTGTTAATAGGAAACTTGTGAACATTTCAATAAAAAACATGAATTTAATAAAAAATAAAAAAAAAAGGAATTATGAAAGAGAATAGCAAAAATCAATGAAAAATATTAAATATTAAGAAGATAGCATAAAAAAAATCTTTCAGAATTTCAGAAAAAAAAAAAATTATCATTTTGAAACTTTTCATAAAAGCTAAACATACATCCTTTGAAATTACATACTGAGGATGAAATGTAAACAGAATGTCTTTAAAACAAAATTAACTGCGGTATTTAAAATATGTAAACAAAATTTTCTAAAAATATTTTTTTTTACTGTGGTATTTCAAATCTTCATTAATTCAAGGTTTCTTGTGTGCTTCAATTATTTTCAGAACTATATGTATCTGTATCTATCTATCTAGCTATATATATATATATATATATATACCCATGGATATAGGAAATAGCGCACCAGAAAGGGAAAAAGATACAAGCCGATGTGCAAATGTCCAAGTTTGGTGCCAACGCGCATAAACACGTCCCTGCCATTGGCGCTGCAATCATGAGGCCCTTTATCAACTGGCACAGAGTGTAAGATTCATAAACGCGATGATCACATAAAAACGCTAGAAGAACTTTGACAAGCAAAGAATGCCAAAGAGACGTGTGAAAAGACATTTCTCACAGTTGAGCCAGTTTGAGAGCGACCTCATTATCGGTTTGAAAACCGCAGGCTGGTCGACGCACCATGTTGCTCTCCAGAATATTTGTTCGGAGTGTGCCGTCAGAACGTGTTGGGAGCAGTGAACGTGAGATGGTACTCACGTGCGACGTATCTGGTCTGGAGCGACCATGAAAACGACGAGGAGATAGGTTCAAAGGATCATGCAACAACTTCTCGTGGATGCCGTAGTGACTAGTTCCACGATACACCCTGATGTAGGTTACCAGTTGTTCCACAAACCATTTATAGGCGCCTTGAGGAAGTGAAAGTGTTATCCAAGCACCTGTTCGCGTAATGTCATTAACGCCGCAACTTCGGCGACTCCTTTTGCAGTGGTGTCAAGTCCGAACGATGTGGAATGTCAAATTGGCAAAACGTGATGTTAAGTGATGAATCCCGGTTAGTTTTGGGGACAGATGTTAACTGCGTACGGGTGTGGAGACTCCCTATTGAGTGTCACAGTTCCTATCACAAATTTCCCTTACAGTAGGAGTAATGGTCTGGGGAGGGCATAACCTACAATAGTCTGTCAAAAAAAAAAAAAAAAAAAAAAAAAAAAAAAAATAGATATTAATTTGAAGAAAAAAAGGTTGAAGAGAAAGCTGAAGCACACGTATTTTTGATATTACTTTAGTCTGTTTCTTCAATTAATTTTGTTTTACAATGCTTTTTATTTATTGCAAATTTTAGAAACTGTCGCAACTGATTTTAAAATAACCAGAAAGTCATTATTCAGTGTGTCCTATTATGTTTACGTTTCACAACTTCATATTCCCAGTATTCACTTGCATAATGGAGATTTTTATTTATTTAAGATTTATTTGTTGATACAATTTTATATTGAGAAATAGAGATTCATTTTAAGAAAAATGCATGGAACAGTTTTGATTATTTACAAAATGCACAAAATACATTAAAGCTTTTGTAAAGCAAAATTTTTAAAATTTTCCTTTAATCTGAAATTTTTTTGACAATAATTTTATATTATTAATATCTTTAAATTTAAAAACATTTTTGAGAAAATTAGAAACTAAATAGGGCATAAACTATTATTATTAAAGTAATTCTCACAGACGTAAACAAACGTAAGCAAAAACAAGAAGAAAATCTTCTACACCAAAAAATAAATTATGAAAATTGTAATAAGTACAATTAAAATAAAAGTTTTAATATTGTGTAACTATACACAATTTAAATAAATTTAAATTCTTCAATTATATGATTTAAAAATGGACAAAGTAATAAAATGAAAACCTGACTCTCTTTATCAGTCAAAAGTAGATAAACAATATTTAAGTTAAAATGAAAACATTTATTAGCATCATTAATTTGTAGAAATATAAATTTAAATACACAAAAACACACACACAAATAATTATCTCTTTTATTCTATTTATAAAACAGACTAGCAAATATTATTTCATGATTATATGCTACAAAAATAACTGCTAAAATTTTTTTAAAGCTCGTGTTTAAAAGTTCTACACACAGAAAATTTAGGATTTTTTTATGATTAATTACTAAAATTAAGTTTAAAAAAATAGCTTACTAAAATTAGGATATTAATTTTATTCTTCCCAGGCATTATTTGAACTTTACCTCTGGTTTAATTCTCATTTGGTCCCGTGCGGGACCAATAGCTGCTTCCCAGAAATATAGCTGATGGTCTGGATAATCACCTGGAGCATCTTTACCGTTTCGATCCAAAAATGCTATTGTGTTTACACCCTGAGCTGAAGTTATAGGTCCTAGAAAATTTTTATTATACATATTTAAAATCATCCCCATTTAAAGTAAAAATTGGTACTTTGTTAACTCCATATAATCATACGAGTTCAGCAATAAAATTGATATTTTGTATTAAATTGTACTGTTAAAGATCCATCGTGCAAATGAACTTCATCTCATTTTTTATTTATTTTCACTAATTTTTATTCATTTATTAATTTAGCTAAATCAATATAGTAAATAAAAAAAATCGAGCCGTGTTAAATAAAAATTATCTAAACTCGTGAAACTGTAGTAGAAACAGTGAGTTAAGACACATCTATTTCTATTTAAAAAAATAAAAAAAAAATCAATTATAACTGACAAGGAAAATCGATGGCTCCATTTTGAAATATGATGAATCGAAGAAAGTATTGTATGCAAGTTGTTGAATTATATCTTTATATTGTTAATTACTTGTAAACTAAGTTAAAAATTCCAAAATTAAAATTGGCCAAATGTTACGTCTTCTGTACAGCATTAGTACATTTATTTTAGAAATGGCTTTAATAAAATAATACTTTAAGCGCGTATTTAAAAACATCGCTGATTATTTTATACATACTATTCGATTAAGAAATTGTAGTTAAATTCGATTCTATTTCTATAATTGAATGTAATGATTTAAAAGTAACATTTCCTTTTTTTTTATTTTACAGGAAAGATAAGTAACTTGAGAAACAAATTATTCGAGAGACTTGACTAAGAATAATGTTTTGATTACATTAAGAAGCAAAATATCCTTATTTTCAACAGCGCAAAGGGTCCAAAGGTCTTGCATTGGTTTGCAAGCAGAACATTCATCTTCTGTTGCTCAAGAATGCCTGAAAAAATACTCAAGACCTTCCACTCAGAAGAGCCATGTCTTATTTCTAAGCCTTTATGAGTAGAAATCACTGAGTTTGTTATTTATAATACTGATTTTTGTAACTTAAATACGCCTATCACTTTTATTAAAAACCTTTTTAAAAGATGTTATGCAATGTTTTGTAACTTTTATATTGTTTTCATAATTTTAACATAAGCATTTATTCAAAGGAAATAGCTTGTAATGCAAAAAGTTTATGGTTTACTATTTCCGTTGAGAAACATAAAAAAATTATATATATACACCCGAATACAATAACCAATTTTATAACAAACACCATTTTTATACCTGTTTTTGATCTGATGTAAGCTCTTATGTTCGATTCTTTTTCTAATTTCTTTTCCAGTGGTGTAATTGTATCATTCAATTCAAATGATAACAGCGCTCCCCAGTGATCTTGTAAATTCTTGCCCACTGGTATATCTGCTCTTACCCTGATCTGTTAGAGGACAGTTCACAAGAAACAACATAAATTTAAATATTTAACTATTCATGAAAAAAATAGGCATATAAACTTCAGCACATTATAGTAAAGTGTTAAAAACATAAAATTTTAAAAAATACAAAATATTAAATATTTCATTCCATAAGAATTTTATGTTAAATTGTAGTTTTTAAGAAATAAGACAACAAAGTTTGTAATTTCTAGGTAAATGAAGTATTATTGTCTTTTGAAGCGAAAATATTATTTTTCATCAAAAATATGATTGTTCCAAAAATGGTGAAATATTTGAGGCAATATTTCAGTTATTTGAAACATATTTATTTTCATATAAATTGAAATATATTTTTATCATTGTAAAACTGATAAATGTGATTTCGCTGATCTCCAGATGATAGATCAATAGCTAAAATCTCCACAAATCGCTCTGTCTCAGCATCAGTGTCTGTTTGAAAATTTTTCAAGGGTAGTTATTCTGTCAGATTCAAAGGCTGCCCTCTAACCATTGCTACATCTAAACTTCTGTGTCAACTGATATTTTAAAGATTCTTAAAGCTCTCAATGATTTAATTGAGAAACATAAAGAGCTTGCATTGCAGTGTGCATCAATGTACTGTAAACTACAGGGAAATGAAGCAGCTGATTCCTTGGCAATGAAAAGCAACCAAAATTTTATAAAAAAAAACAGATAAGCCAAAATCTTTTTATACCACCAAATGGTTAATTAAAAAATCTTTTAAAGAATGTTATTTTGTAAAAAACGTAAAAGAGACAAACATAAGCTAGAAATGGGTCTATGAAATCGCAAGCATTATACTTTGGCCAAGAATTAGATCTGGTACAATTTTTCACCTAGCTACTGGCCTCGATTATCCCTCTAAACATCTATATCTTAACATATACATATAAAAGTACTGTCAAGTCCTCTTTGCCAATTGCAAAACATACGAGAGGAAATGAACAAGAACCATTTGATTCGTTCCCTTACACTGAACTCAATACACTTATGGAAGAGATGCTGTAGAACATGGCACATGAAGAATGATTTATAGAATTACTGTAGTTTCAGTTTTGTTTTCTGTGTTCATGTTACCTTTGTTCTTCGTTCTAGTTTTAATGTTTTGTCATTCTGATTACAGTTATCTTCTAATCTGTCATTAAAAGTTTTAAAAAGTTTATGTACACATTGCATCATTTTTAATAAGAAAATATGAAAAATGAACAATGCAGTTTTGGTTTCAAATAGGCAAATTCAATACTTTATATCCTATTATCCAGAGTTGAAGCCGCACAATTTTAAAATGTGTAAATGATAGGAATTGCCACTTTAATAGCTGGAACTGGCATATTTATTTTTATTAATGGGAAAATGCACTTGCTTTTTGCTGGTTGCTGTACTCATAAAATGAACCTCCCTCGGGATGCTTGATGTGCATTGCAGTTTTAAGAAATTTCCCAAGTTAGAAAGCAGCACTATAAAAAATTTTGAGAACCGTGGAAGGGCAACAAATAAGATTTGTTGTTTATCTCATTATTTTTCAATCATACTCCATCTTAAAATAATTCATGATGTATTAACAGACTATGATAGAGATATCAAAATATTCAATGTATATATATATATATATTAAGTCACTAATAAACTTTTCAACACGAACAACATGAGTGAAAAACCGTAGTCTAATGCCAAATTCTTTTTACGGCGGTCACATTTGCTAATTTTTATACGTTATTTTGTAGTTGTTTTAGATGTTACCATTTGTTTTTTGTTGTTATTGTTATCTTGTGCCAGCTAGGCTGGCAGTCTGGGTGCGCTGCGCCACTTTTCCAACTGAACCATAATTTGTGTGGTTCAGTTATCTTTTAAATTCTTTCATTAGTGCATGAAAAATTGTGTGCTGAGTATAAATACAAATATATAGTTCAAAAAATAATTTTACACTTCCATTTTTATGTTGGTAAGCTGGAAAAGGAACGCATCTGTGCACAGAAAAATACTAACTTACATTATGTTTTCTTAACTCTTCCCTTGGTCCTATTCCAGAAAGCATTAACAGTTGAGCAGAATTAACAGCACCGGCTGAGAGTATAACTTCTTTAAATACTCTGACCTCTCGAGTTCGTCCTTTAAAATCGAATACGACTCCTTTTGCTTGCTGATTGTCGATTATAATCTGTAATTTATAAAATTTAGTTAAAATAATAAAAGGATTTAGAAATATTAAGGGGAAATAGATATTTATTTGAATGTTTATTTTAATTATTTGTTTTGGAATTATTATTAACATTCGCATGGATTTGATTTTCATAAGGATCAGTTAAATTTTAAGAAATATTTTGTAAAAAGGATTTATTCCAAGCATCTAAGTGATATACAGTATAAATTATTGAAAAATATAACTGCACTTTTCATGAGGAGACATATTTTGGAAACTTACTTTCTTGACAAAAGCTTCTGAAACAATGTCCAAGTTTGGTCTATTATCATTAGGTACTAGGTAACCTTTTGCTGCACTACATCGTTGTCCATTTCGCATAGTAGCTTGCAAATCATAAAATCCTGTATGAAATGATAAAAAAAAAAAAATGGAATTCAGTTAACTAGTTTACATTTCAAGAATAAGTGAAAAAATATTTACTTCATTAATTGTTTACGAATAATATATGACTCTTGATTATTATACGAGGCAATTCTTTTATTTGCAAATATATAGCTCTAATTCATATAATAATGCCTCGTTTTATAGTTTTTGACATTTATTGAATAAAAAAGACTTTGCCAATATAATGGAATATATGTATTTATTTATTGTAGATTAAAGGATGATAGCCAAGCAATATATTTTTATTTAAAAAGATAACAAAAGAAATAATGAATTACATTTACATATAATATAAAGTCTTAAAAATTCATTTACTATATTGTCGATTGATAAAAACTTTATCTAAATTACAGAGAATATATTTGTTGCTGTCACTCTATCAACCAAATTATGAAAATGTTTTATAGAGTCTATAATGATTTGATGCTAAAAAATAAATTCTATAATTTAAATATATACCTTTAAATTCTTTAAAGCGTATTGTAAGGGATTGTTTATTTTCATTTTCCAGATATAGTTTATGATGTTAAAATTAACGCAACTTAAGATAAAATGCATTATATGATGGTATTAATTGCCTTAATGTGATACTGATTGCTTCTGAATTTACATAGTTTTATGTGTTACATTACAGTATTTCGCAGCTTTTTAATATTCTCAGAGCAATTTAATAAAAATAATTATCGCATATAGCACGATGCCATTTGTATATCGGAATTTATCAAGATTAAATATTCAATTAGCCCAAAGTGGATTCATAATTTTAAGAAATATGGTACTCATTTCTTTGTTTGATGTTTACATTTTTTATATCAGAGTATAGTGATGATTAGTGATGTCAGTAGCAATTGCCACAAAAACTCTTTGAGTTAATAATATATATATATATATATATATATATATATATATATATATATAATTATATATATATATATATATATATATATATATATATATATATATATATATATATATATGCCACCACACAACAGATAAGAATCATAGAAGTGGATATAGGAAATAAAAATGTAGTTTATAGGCGAATATTTTTACTTTTAACTACAATCTGAATTCTTAAATTAATTTTAGTACGTATTAAGTAATGAATACCTCTACATCATCATAATTTTAAAAATTAAACTATGTAATTTATAGGTAAACAAGCTTATCTTTTCATGAACTGTAATAAATATAAAAGCAAATTATATGAAAAAATACATTTGCAATTAGATTTATTAAAAATAGACATTAAACTTTGTTTTTAAAATTCTGATCTATATATTTGATTTAAATAAAATCGCAATAATTTTATTCAATCAAATAAAACAAAACCTATTTTTTATGAAAAGAAAACTCATAACTGGCACATGTTATATATTACTGATTCAGATTTCTAATTATTACATTCAAAAAGATGAAAATTTGTTCTACAGTAAAGTTCTTTTATAGATAATTTCTTATAAATTTGGGAAATACTATATCATCAAATATATTTTTTAAGAGAATATTGTTCGAGTAGAGAACTTCAGTGTGTATTAATAAATTGTTGTCCGTTTCATTTAAATTGATTCAGCAAGAAAATATGCTCTTCTCAAATTTCCAGTTCATTTTTTTTGGCGAAATGTAAGTACGATAGTATTATTAAATATTTTTGGATTTTAGTTGAGTATAGAATCTTTTTTCATTCCGATCATTCATTTAGGATTTTTGTCAAGACGTAATTAGCCATCGATAATTAAAATTAAGTTTCAAATTTTGATTCCTATAGTTTTAAATATTAAAAGGAGAATCTAATGAGAGGAAATATATTAATGCTTCCTAGTAAACTCTGTGGGTTAAAGTTGTATAATTTCAAGCATTACCCTTTGTATTGCGCAATAGTTTTGATGATTTATATATGAAAAAACTGCAGTGTTTATTAAATTTCTTACTGTAAATTAAATTAATAATGTCTTTATATTTTTTTTAAAATTAAATAAGGGTTTGATTAAAGAAATAAAATTACCTCTCTGCTGGGGACCATTGACATCTCCAATTCGATAGTTTAAATTTCGAGCAGCTTCAAACACAGCTTTCTTTAAATCTGAATCATATTGAGGATTGGAAACAGTGATAGGACCATTAACACCATGATAGCCTAAAATATTTTAAAAGTAAATTCTTTGAATATACTAATTGTATGCATTAATATCCTAAAATTTATGTGAAGGAAATATGTAAAAGATGACAAGAATGTAAGAAATCTATAAATTGGCAGTAATCAGGAATTTCATTTAATTCAAATGATTCTCGTAAAAAGTTGAATAGCTCAATTGCTTACGCTTACTTCAAAAGTATACTTGAAATTATCATTTTTGGTACAAAGTCTCTTAATGAAATTAAGAGACTTTGAGCAAAAAATGATAATTTCAAGAATACTTTATAAATTTTATTTTTAAAATGTTTATGAATTCAACATTTCTGAATATACAGAGTGAGTCGAGTTATTAATATTTTAAGATATTACAATAGTTCAGATACTATAGCTAACGCAGTACTTGATCTCCTTCAATGACTACACTCATAAAATCTACAAAACGCGTAATCAGTAATAATAGATAGTAATTCTCCATTACATAATAGTAACACTCATTTCAGTCCATATGATATGCGTGTCAGTAAGGATACACACATGCAAACATAATGATGTCATGGGACCACAAAGGATCAATTATTTAGAAAGATGAGGTACAGATGGGTTTCATGAGGTTGTTTAATGAGGTTTGAAAGATGAGGTTTCATAATTTCGAATCCAGAAAATTCGAACTTGATCTGGCATCTACTAAGAATTTGAACTGATATCTATCTTACGGAGGGAAATAAACTCTAAAAGCATTTAACATGAATACACATCATCAGTAGGGTCATCTTAGAATTTGTGAAGCAAGGTAAAATGAGATCCATTTTTCAAAAAATTAGCGTTAAGCAACCCCAAGCCGTGAATAGACTATAAGAAAATAGCTAGCTACTCAAGTAAGCAGTACAGCGAAATTTAGCGTTAGTGGAGTTGGTAACAAAAAGCTGATCGTTCTTTCCTTGCTGACAATTTGCTTTCAATTAGGATGTATCATGGCTGAAGATAAATTCTTGTGTCCACAAGGTCATAAATAATAAAACGCTGAGAAAGGTAATAATAGTTTCATAATAACGGACCGTTTTTGCACGACAGATTGGGGATTTGTTTTAATAATATATCATTTACTGAATAGAAATGGTTATTAAAAATATTATTCGGTGATATTTGGATTTATAATCCAGGGATTTTAGTATCAAATAAACAAGATTTCATCAAGATAACAATACGCTTTACATCAAAATCATGTGCGATTTACTTCAGGTGCACTCTCGACTCTTCATTTATTCTTGACAATGATTTCAATATCTAGATATCCATCCATGAATTCTCTGGAATACATAAAAATGTGACTAAACCTCGGATTTTCCTTACCAGCTAACAGGTTATGCAGGCTCATCAGTTGAATTTATTGATGAGAAAGCTGCCACGTATGATGGGGCAAGTAATCCTGCAAAAGTCTAGTTCTTAGAACACATGTAGGATGTATCTAAAAGATAATCCTAAACTCAAAATATTGTACAAATAATCCTTTCTTAGCACTTAATTACAGAAACATTATGGCAGAATATTTTTATGAATGACTTGCTAGAGAAATAAATTTATTGCTCCTTGATTAGCAATTGGCGCAGCTTGTTCTATTTGGACCTTGCGCCATAAAACCCAACCAACCTTGTTTAGCAAAAATAACTCAGATACAATATTAGAAGTATTGTGGTAAAAATACTAGCTAAGTAATCTTAATGAAACTTAGGATTTTGACAGTTAAATAATTTTGAATCTATAATTTACATTAATAATGATCATACAGTGTATTTAACAATAAAAGATAGATTTTGTATACTATGAATGATTAAATAGTAGAGGTGCTATTCGTGATAAAATTTAGTCTTAAAAACAAGTATTGCAGTCTTAACAAGGACTTTCCATGCAACGCTATCTCTCATTGCGCATGCTCTCATTGTGTTTTGCAAAGAGAATGTTTTTTAAAGAAACCATTCCCTTTGCAAAACGCAGTGAGAGAGCACAAAACCCTTTCAATAACATAAGACGAAATATTTCCAGAATATTTTTTAAATAACATTTTGTTGTTTCGAGGAATTTTAGTTCAAAGAAAAATGTCAATTAAATATAGTTACTATGAAGAAATTTGCAATCCGTATTTGATCAATCATTATGAATGAATCATATTTCGTGCATGACAAAAGTAGCAAAAAATAAAGTTCAGCATGAATTCAAAATTCATCATTGACAATCATTGACGCTTTAAATTTTCTCTTATTACACGTCATATGTTTAAATGAATAACAAAAACTTTAATAAATCATTGAAAACCCAAAACATTTTACATAATCACGTATAATACATGTTGATCAGGAATCTTGTTGAACTCGATGATTAATCTTTTCTGCAAATTATCTGCTATTTTGAATTAGTTTTATTTATAACACTTAAGAGTACACTAAATGCTTACAGAAATTTTTTGACCAAAGAATATTAGCGAGTATTTTTATGAAAAAAATCGTTGATGTCAGTTGAGCATTTAAAAATACGAAATTATAAATTTTGTCATTCACATTTTATTAGAATAAAAAGAGCATATGGAAACTATTAAAAATAAATTAAAAAAAAGTAATGTATTAATTTGTGTTTGTTTCATAGCTTCTGGAATAGTTATTGGTATATTAAGTCATTGATAAATTAATTGAGATATAGCAATGGTCTAGTTGATACACGCATTACTTCTTTTTGCATGAATGCACTTCGTGGTGCTAAGAAACACTTTTTAGATTGATTATGCCGTCAATGAAAGAAGTGCGTACAAAGCTTTCTTCTATAGTTAAAAATGGTGGTCGATTGCATAATAAAAATTATATGTGAACTTCATTGTCAAACAAATGAATATTTAATGATTTCCATTCAATAATATATGAATCAAAATGGATTTATAATTGTAAAAGCATTTAGCAATCAACTTTTAGTTATGACATATTTTTCAGACTTTTTCTATTGATCTATTTACTTATTCCAATACTTATTTGAAGTGACCAATCGGTATTTCTGTTTTTACTTTATTAAAATGTGAATCGAGAAATTATTTTTATTTAAAATGGTCCTTCGATAACACAAGTCCATCATATTATGAAACATTTATCTCTCATGGTTTAACAATATCCACCACTTCTATAGTGATTGGGATCAAATTCAAGGCCCTCTCCCAAGAGGAAAATCTTATCTTCAAGCCACGATAATATCTTGGAAGTAATTATTTGCTTCCTTAAAATTTGCATTACTTTACTGCACATACACAATTATTATACCATGATAACAGTTATAATCACAAAATTACATAATACATAATCATTTGGATAATAATGGTTAGTATTGTACATATTTTATAAGATTATTTCTAAAACTATCACTAATTATTTCTATAGTAATAACACAAAATATAAATTAATGTAGGTCTAGAATTAAACATGTATCACATGTATTGCAACAGTGTTGTCTAATTATTTATTCATTTTTACCATTGCTGACATATTCCGGATTTGTATTAGTCTCAAGTTTCTTGAAGTAAGGCAGAACTCTGTCATAGCTCCATCCAACTGCTCCTTGAGCTTCCCAGTCATCATAATTCTTTTTGTTACCTCGAAGGTTTAACATTGCATTGATAACTCCTGATCCACCAATGGTTTTACCACTTGGCCAAGCTACACTCTACATACAAAAAAGAAATTAAGTAATTTAATAGTATTAAGGATATTTTAAATTGAGTATCTTAAATTGAATTGTTTAATATTAAAAGCAGAGAAATATGTCAAGAATATTAGTTTTATTTTATAAATACATATCTTAGAGTTTAAGCAGACATTAAAGAATATCTTTTTTCAAAATCTTAGTGAACATTTTTTATCCATAGGATAATTATTTCATTGTATATGCATGTACCTTTTAGTGAAGAAGAAACAATAGTTTCTAACTCTTAATTACCTTCAAGTTTTACAAAATCCATTAAATTAAATTTAATCATAAACGTGGAAAACATTTAATTCAATTTTAGACATAAAAATAAATTTAATCATAAACAAAAAAATTATATTTAATTTTAACTATGAAGTTTATTTGCTTCATACAGTACTGATTTAAATAGCCCAACTAAATATCTTCATATATAATAAAAGAAGTCTATTTTAGTTGTAGCTAATTTCATTGCTTTTTTTGAACAAAGAGTATTTGCACATATTTGTGAGCCAATATAATAAATCTACAACCATTATGTGGATTCAACCTAACGTGCTATACTAGCTTTTAGATGGTAATTTCCAGCTAATAATTTATTTATTGATAATTTTATATCTCTTCAATATAACAAATTAAAAATTAAACAGATGATTTTTAAACATGTGCAATATGGTAGTACTTGGCTGATAAATTTTAAATTTGTATAAAAAATTTGAGCACAAGAACAAATTTTTTTAAAAAAAAATTTCAACTAATTTTATTATATTAGTTGAAAAAATTTAATAACGGGAAACATTAGATAATAAGATTAAGGATGCATTTAAATATATAAAAATTTGTAAATAAATATATAAATAATAAATTAAGATAGACCTAATGATAATAAGTAAATGCACATTATTCAGTGAGAGTTTGTTTTTATGAAATGCTCACTCTATTAACAAGCCCAGCTCCTGTATGAGTTTGAGGAGCAGTGCTATAATTCCAGTCAATGTCTGACTGTATGAAACTTCTGGCTACGCCTGGTATGTCTGACACTTTCGGCGGTGATTTGCCTGCTTCTAATAAAAGAACAGACACACAAGCTTTCTCAGATAAGCGACTTGCAACAACTGAACCTGCTGAACCTCCCCCAACTGAAAAAAAAATAATAATAAAGATAAAAATGTGCCTCTTGCAAAAAAGATAGTTTGTTACTAACATGTTCTTTCAAAACATAATTTCATTTCATCTCTTAGATATCTAATTTTTACTTAGTTACATAATATCTTCAATATTACATATTCTGAATATAAATATGAAATAAGACAAAAAAAATGTTTCGTAAGACGACTCAAAAGATGTAGTTAAGAACAGCAGGAAAAAAACTAGTTGGTGCAATGTTTTTTATTGTGAAACAAAAAATATTTTATGGTACTGCTTTTAGATGGTCTGATCACAATCATAAAAAACAGATTAGTTTTGAAAACAATTTACATATAATCTATATAAATATTTTTAAAAAAATTCCAATGCTGAATTTATAAAAATAAATGGTCTTAATTTGATAGGTTTTAGTAAACAAAGTCATATGCTAAGAAAACTATAAAAAATCTCTGAATTAAGACACATTTCATTTAGCAGTATTTTTTATTTTAAAATAAAATAGTTTTAAATATTTTATTTTAATTAATAACAAATTTTATGAAGCATTTAAAACAATTCAATTGTAATGACGTATATTGTAACTATTTTATCATTTAATAAATTGTTAAATTTAGATAATACCACACAAATTTATTTTTCTTTCAGTCATTTTAATCTTATTATTCACAGAATTCATCATTAATTATTATATTATTATTATTCATTAAATTTTCTAAATTTTAGCTGACTTACCAATAACAAAATCATAGGTATCCTTTATATCACTTGTCGTTTTAGGTGTGTGCCTCTGACCTGCCATTGACAGGAGAATGAGGGACAGAAACTG
This sequence comes from Latrodectus geometricus, assembly GCA_026290005.1. Classification (NCBI taxonomy): domain Eukaryota; kingdom Metazoa; phylum Arthropoda; class Arachnida; order Araneae; family Theridiidae; genus Latrodectus; species Latrodectus geometricus. Next base: position 115,385 of record JAPDSC010133043.1, on the reverse strand, counting down.
TGACGAGGCATATGGAGTGGGGTACGAAGCTTCAAGCGTTAAATTATACATGCTGTCTTCTGAAATCAAAGAGAAACTAAATCAAGTTTCATTTCTAATTAAAGAAAATTAACTGATTTTTGGCGTTTTTCACAATTCTTTAAAATTTACCAAAAGAAATCTACCAGTTTTATACTATCGAGGATTAAATGGAAACTTAATATATGTTCGAGAAATTTTTCAAGCCAAATAATAGAGTTTTAATATTAAAAAAGCAAATGTCAGTTTTTTTTTGTTATCAAAACGCTTAAATAAATGATTGGACCTTATATCAATATATATTCTTTTTGCATAAGAAATACTTGTCTTAATCCCACAGACGTTTTAATGGTGATGGATTAGTAACGTATTATTAATAGAAATAATGCTGTATGAGAAGAAGAAATTCTCTGGAGCTAAGTTAGGACTGTATGGAAGAATAATGAAACTCTTCTAACTAATCACGTGGTTTGATTTAGATCATGGAGCATATTTTTTAATGCATTGCATTACATCAGCATTTTCATTATTTCTAATACAATTAAAAAAAACCCATTGATATATTTTCTATATGGGCAATAAAATGTTGCGAAATTTCTAATGACATTAAAATACCTATGCTGCATTAATCAACAAGTTTAGCAACAAATAAGTATTCACTCATAAATATGTGAATAAAGTACAAAATCTGGTTGTATAATGCAAAAGTTATTTTCACACAGTAGACATATGCATTAAAACATTGATTAGAGTCAAAAATTTCCTACAAAACTAAAAAAATTATAAAAAGTCAGTTTTTTAATATGCAAATAATACTTATCAGAAACAAGTTTTAAACTATGTATATTGTTGAAAGAAGATCAAACTATTAAGATTGTTCATTGATACATCTATGAGAACATAAAAATCAAGTTTCATGCTCTAAGAGAAAAATTAATACATACAGTAACTATGATTGCTATTCATATACTTATGATATTACTGAAATTATCTCGATGGTAAATGAAAAACAACGTTATTAATGTTGAATGTATAGATATATGCATTACTGTTTTCCTTAAAGGTAAAGGAATTTTTGTGTTGATACCTCATGTGAAATGATAATTTAAATTTACTATAGAAATGATAGATGAAATCCCTCAATCTTAGCACAAGACCAATACAAGGTCTTTTGACATTTGATAAGAACAATTACTTGGCCAGAATACAAAACAGTTATTTGGGATGAATTTGATGCCAATAAAGTTTTCACGAAGGTCGCGCAAAATAGGTGCATTATTATGAAGGATTAATGTCATTCGTCGAAGGAAGGAAGCAATCTCATTGGTTTTAAAAAAAATTCTTACATTATGGATTATTAAACACCTTAAGAATGTTTTTTTTCCTGTAATTTATACAATTCGAATAAAAATTATTCATTTAAATTGAAATGACAATTCATGACAGTGAAAACTCATAATTTAATTATTGTTCCTTAATTTTGAAAAAGTTTCGAAATTTTTTCATAAAAATCATAATATATGAACAAATACTCTAATTAATTAAGCATTTCAAAATAAAAAAGGGACTTTTTTCTATTAAAAACATTGTCTTCAATGCAACCCAAACTAAAAAATTTCCAACAAGTCAGTTTTACACCCCAAAACAACTTAATTATACTATTCCCTTAGAAAACAGTATTAAAATCGCATTCTTTTCACCAAATGGGAAATTTTATTATATAGGAAATATGAAACAACACTAAAGTTTAACTAGTAACATTACAGCAGAGCCATTATAAACCAACATACTTTAGATATTTCTATGTTTTCCATAAATTTTGGATAAAATAATTTAAAAAAAATTAACCAAACCCTAAATTATAATGACTCTGTTTCGAATTTTAAATATTTATCATGAATAAGTTCAAATTTGGCTAAAAATTCTACTTTTTTGACCTGCTATGGGAATCCCCAGAAAAAAATATTTATTTATATTTTAAAAATATAAAATATTTATTTATTTACTCAAGAGTCCTGGACCTGACGGAATCATGCCTGTAATGATCAAGAAGGCAGGGGATCTTATCATCCCTGTGCTAACTAGAATATACAGAGCTAGCTTAGCACTGGGATGTATTCCAAAGCTATGGCAAAAGACTAGGATTGTTTTCATTCCTAAACCTGGAAAAAACCATGACCAGGCTAAGTCTTTTAGGCCAATAAGCTTATCTTCATTCTTTCTCAAAATTATGGAGAAAATCATTGATAGGCGCATCAGAGATTACCTGGGTAGTAATAGTCCCTTGCATAATCTAGAGTTTGCCTACCAACCTGGAAAATCTGCAGAGACAGCGTTACACAAGCTTGTATCTAAGATTGAGGACACCCTGGATAGAAAGGAAATTGCCTTAGCCACTTTCCTAGATATCCAAGGTGCATTTGATAACACCTCTCATCGATCCATCCTTAATGCCTTAAGAGATACAGGGATTGATCATGCAATTTGTTCATGGACTAGGACCCTGCTTTCGGGTAGAACTATACAAATGAAAATCTTCAATGAGACATTTGAAAAGAAGACAACCAGAGGCTGTCCACAAGGAGGTGTATTATCACCATTACTTTGGAATCTGGTTGTAAATAGCCTATTAAAACATCTTAATTCTATAGGTTACTATACCCAGGGGTATGCTGATGATATTGTCATACTCATCCTTGGTAAAGACTTTAACATAACTTGTCAACTAATGCAAAATGCTCTAAGTTATGTAGACAAATGGTGTAAGGAAAGAAATCTGGACATAAATCCACAGAAGAACAACCTTATACCATTCACAAGAAAAATAAAAAGGGAGGGATTCTTTATTCCAAAACTTTTTGAGGTTGAAATCAACGTTGCTTCAGGGGTGAAATTTCTGGGCTTAATTCTAGACCAAAAACTCACCTGGAATAAACATGTTGACTACAAAATCAATCAGGGAAAAAATGCATTATGACATGCAGACGCATGCTTGGTAAAAACTGGGGTCTACAACCAAAAATGATGTTTTGGATGTACACAGCAATTGTCAGGCCTACTTTTACATATGCATCTGTGATATGATGGTGTAAGGTGGAACAGAAAACTGTGAAGGACAAGCTAGGAAGTCTGCAAAGAATGGCCTGCTTGTGTATCACAGGTGCAATGTCCACAGCACCTACCAGAGCACTAGAGGCAATTCTGGACCTGACTCCACTAGATATCTTCATATGCAGCGCTGCCAGAATAACTGCATATAGAATGAAATTGCAAAATCAGTGGTGTGATAAGCCTTCTTCTGGAGGTCATACTACTATTACCAAAAAAATCAACCACCCAACTCTCCAAATGCTTTCAGACAGCATGGAAAGAACATACGTGTTTGAAAGACCATTCGAGGTAGTTTTTCCTACCAGGGAAGAATGGAAAAACAGCACGATAAAAATAAAAAGCAATGATCTTATCTGGTTTGCGGATGGATCAAAAAAGGCAACCTCTCAGGACTGGGGGTCTGTGGCGTGGCACCAAGATTCAGTCTTTATAAAGGGCTTGTGGAACATGCCACTGTCTTTCTGGCGGAGGTTCTTGCTATTACCGGCGGAGGTCTGCAGATAAATTTAAAGAAGGGCTACCAAGGTAAGCGTATTCTTATTTTCAGCGACAATCAAGCTGCATTGATGGCTCTCTACTCATTCCAAGTCAAATCAAAAATTGTAATGGAATGTAAAAATCTCCTTAAGGAACTGGCAAATGGGAATAAAGTTATTCTTATTTGGGTGCCAGGGCATATAGGAATAGAAGGTAATGAAAGAGCTGATGAACTTGCAAAACAGGGATCCTTTTTCAATCCAATAGGAATGGAACCCTTTTGTGGGATCAACATGAAGACTACAAGGAAGGCCATTCAAAAATGGAAAAAACAGGAGATGAACAAAGTTTGGCGTGACTCTCCTAGACAGAAACATGCAAAAAGTATGATTTTCAACTCATCTGAGAAAATTGCATCTGAAATTCTTAGACTCCCAAGATTGAAGACTCAAGCAATTGTAGGCTTCATTACTGGGCACTATCATTTCAGGAAACACCTTCATACAATGGGACTTTTTTTAACAGGAACCAATTTGTAGGAAATGCCACGCAGGGGCAGAATCGGGTCATCATATCCTATATGAGTGTGATGCTCTTGCCCTTACAAGATTCACTACTCTAGGTAATCCATATCCTAAGGAGTTACACCTAAACTCCATTGAGGGCCTATCAGACTTTATAAACAAAGTAGGTGACCCAAGACCTACTAGGAAAAAATTGGGCTTGGAGCATGGTACAAAATGCAACATTGCAGAAGTGCCACATATCTGACAAGCTCAAGAAGAAGAAGAAGAATCCCATGTTCTGGATCAGATCAGGTCCATGATTGCGATATTCTCAGACCCTCAAGGACCACACTAGGGTTGCGCATAAGATCACTCTGCGAAAAGCCAATACATTTCAATAAATGTTCGGGACTGGCTTCTTCTGTGTTGCACTTTGTGCAAGTGGGGAAGATTTTGCTTCCTCGGGAAAATCTTAGAGTCCTAAGATGACTGGATTTGAGCCTAGAGAAGGCTGTCTCTTTCTGCATTTCACCGCTAAAGCTCAGAGCACCTCCAAGGCTAGAGTCACAGTACCAAGGATGAGACAGCGGTATTTTCCAAGATGAATTGTCTAGAGCCCTACTCCTGGAGTAAATTTCTCTGAAAGTCAAAGACTCAGTAGGACACAGAGGTAGAGATGCTCTTTCTTTAGCCAGCCCGTCGGCGATGTCGTTATATTTAAGGGTATCCATTGGAAATGTATAATGGAGGATTGTAATAATGCTTTAAATTTTTGGAGAACAAGAATGTCTCTTTGGTCCACAATACTCCTCCAATCCTCAAGGTATTTATTTATATTATATATAATAAAATTATTCAAATAAAAATTTTCCTGATGATAATTTTGATACATTTGTCTAAATCTATGTAAAAAAATTCATATCACGTAACAAGCTTTCATGTGCGAATTTTTTTCACTTTTCAGTGATCCAGAATGTTAAGCTTCAGTAGGCTGATGGGCAAAAATGCCATTCTCTTTACTAGAAGCTCTATACTTGATACAGTCGCTAAATTTCTGTATTCATTATAACTAATAGAATTGGTCATAGTCGCAATATCGTCCATGTAAAATAATACCCTTGAAGATGACAAATAAATTCTGGTGGTCTTCTGCTTATAAAAAATTCATACCGTCAAGGAGAAGTCAAAATCTCCACGTGGAGTTAGTTGTTGTCAAACTGTATAAATAGACTCCTCCCCTTTGGTGGAGTACGCTTCCAACTTGTATATAGTTCTCCTATTTTCTCTGTATTCATGTCTGTATACTGGATTCGTCTCAGTTCCATGGTTTATTCTGTCCAATTTTCATCTCTCTTTCTTTCACTGTTCCAGACTGCTTGCTGCAATTTAACCCACACGGATCATTTAGACACACCGGATCATCGAAAGGGCAAACATCTTTTCCCAAATGTTCTATGAAATTTCTATTGTCGTACATAAAAGTAGAAATCATTTAATAAATGAATTTTCTTTTATATTACGAGATTTTAACAATTAAAAACTTTTACATTTTGTAATGTAGAAATTTCAGATTTTTCTTCAACTTTAAAAACTTTGAAACTTTAAAAATTTCCGGAAATTTTCGAAATTTCCATGGGAAAAAACTTGGTTTATTCCCTTGGAATAAGCTGGTTTTTGTTTTCCACTATTACAACACTATTCGTCTGTGTACAAATAAAGCAAGTGAGCCAAAAAATGGAACGGTTAAAAACATAGAGCTTTGGAGCATTTGGCACAAAATTCTATTATATAACAAAAATGCCACAATTGTCACGAAAACTCGATCATTAAGAAATATAAAATATAGAATTCCAATGACTTAAAGGTGGCATAGTTTGATTGGAAACCATTTTTAGCATTTGGACATCCGTAACATCTGAGCTAGCCGCCTACTCTGTCTAGTGGCCAGCATGCCTAACAGCGGATAGGGGGGTCTGGGTTCGCATGGATGTACTTTCTCTTTCTCTCTCTTCTGTCTTTGCCCTTTCCATGTATGAATGAAATGTGAATGGTTGCCTACCTGATAAACGGGTTCCTATGGCATGTTTGTTTAGTTGTATGTAAAAAAATCATCTCCAGTTATGTTCTTCAATTTGAGCTACAAGCATATTAGCATAGAGCTCCAAAAATGTCCATCATAACCTAACCTAGCATCTGAGCTAATAGTTTAGAGTGAGTAATGTCTTAGCATTGTAATAAACCCCACATTTGACTGGCTTGCATTATAAAAGCTAATACTTTATTAAAACCACTGAGCCGCAACACGATTTATTAGCATTAATTAATAACTTAACTAAATATATTTTTAATTGCAATAAAGACTTGATTAAAACAATGATTTTTTCACAAAATTTTATTTTTTTAAAAATATTTGAAAATGATTTGCAATTTAGAATTAACCCCGAATTTTAAAAATTAAGCTAATATCCGAGATATAAGAAAATTATTTTAATAACGATAAAATTCAATATATTAAAGAAATAAGATATATTAAGAATCTTATGTCTAGATTTATTTGTCATATTAATAAATGATTATTCCTTATATGTTTTTCTATTTGCACACAGATCTTTATTCATTTAATACTGCATTTCAGCCATTTTTATTAAAAAAAAAATTCTGATTATTATCGTATTTTTTTTTATGGGTGAAATCTATCACAAGAATAGACTTCTCTATTGAAATTATGTGCAATATGTTTCATAAATAAACACTGTTTGTTCATAACTTCTAATAAAATTTTCATTCACATATATATTTCACTACAGACATGACGCACTTCTTGTTTCAGCTGTATCATGATTTCAAGCATTGGCCTAATTTCTTACATGATTTTAACAATACATCAAAAAATATTTACTAGTGACATTCTTATTTAAAAGTTCTAGTCAGATTGTGTAAATTTCTTAAAGAACTTGTTTAATTTAATGCAATAGCCTTTGTTTTAAATTTCTTCAATACTTATTTGATTTTGAGGTAAATAAATATTCTTAGACTTATTAAATAACAGATATTATTAATTTCATCCAAACGAATTTGTATACTAAGAAGTAAAATTTTTTTATTAGTATATAAAAAATAGAATAAACTGATCCAACTTAACACGTTACAGTAGAGAACCTTAAATAAATCTTACTGATGGAAACATACCCGTACTTTTCCATGTACGGGTATGTTTATGCTATGTAACGTAATTATTGAGGATGATTCACATATAAAATAGAAATAACCAACATAATTTATAGTAAAAAAAACCTTTCTCTAATTTTTATTCAAGGAAAACTCCTATTATCATTTTAAATATTCTTGAATAAAGAAAGAAACATTTTTCTTAAAAATAGAATATATTAAACAAGGTTCCATAAAATGAGAGAAAAAAATAGACATCAAATAATCAACCTCTATTAAAAAAACTGAGAGCACTGATTGCAATCAATATTTTTTCATGAAATGTTAATTAAAATAAATGATAAATTTGCATTAACTTGTGTCATCTCTCATTCATGTAATAATGCATTGAAGCAATGAATCCACAAATATGATTCGATACACATACAAGATACACTTCTTGAACATTTCTTGTTCAAGAAGTGTATCTTTCGTGCATTACAGCGATGACTTGTAAGCCTTCATGCTATTGAAAACAAATATCCCTGATTTTAAATGTACATCAATGAGTAAAATTGGTGTTGTTATTTATCTCTAATTTCTGTTTTCATCGTATCCTGTTTGTCAATTCGTCAACATATACCTCATTACAAAATGACTTGTTATTGAGGAACATGTAGATATCTGATAAATTTTCAATCTAATCTATTCAGTAAAATAAATAATATGATTGACTTGATTTGTGTGTGTTGAGTTGCCATTTATAACATTGAATAAAATATGTTAATTTTTTTTAAAGCTTTATATACTTTTTATGTTTAAACACTGAAGTTAATTTAATTACAAAATACTTTCTCGACAAATATTATACTGGAAATAATAAGTGATTAAATTTTTCTACATATTTAGAAATATTGGTTCTGAGGTATCCATGAACAAAACAACCTTCACTGGTAACAATAATCCTACTGATATGACTGGTCATTAAGGGAAACATACTGGATTGCTCATGTGGCTTCAAAAGAATGTGACAGTTTATAGATTATAAAGACTGATGTAGTATGTGAAACCCAAGTAATACGTAGACTTGCATTATTATTCCGAAACTTAAAATTTCTTTCTTCTCGAATAAAATTAACACTATGAGGCTAAGCCATTGAAAAAAATTCGTTATCAAAGCGATAAAGATGTGGCTAACATGTCTCGCGAATACGCACTTTATATCATTAATTTAGCTGATCCCCTTTTAAGTCCTGTTGGTGGCTTCACAGTGGCTAGGGGGTGTTTCTGGGAGGAGTGGTGAAGTACGTCGAAATTATTTACTCATGGTAGGGTCACCCAGAGCGTGAAGGCCACTCCATATTACCCAGCTAACGCTAACAGGCATGGAGCTAAGACAGCCTTCTTCCACACGGTGCTCCAGTCTTCGGACTACAGAAGCTGCACTTTTCCCCTTTACGGATATCTCCTAGCCTAGTCACCGATTTCCTTTTCGTTAACGGATTCTTTAATTTGATCTGACTCCGTCAGACCTCTGGGAGATAAGCAACAACAACAATCCAGTTGAAGGGTCAGTATGATAATTTCGGATGCTCACCGGCAATGTACATTCCTTACGATAGCAAATACAGTTGTGAATATTATGATACTATAAACAAAACCTACTCGTCTAAAAACATTATATTAAACCGTTCCTGCTATCAGGTTCATCATTGACTACCAAATTGAAGACATTCCATCATTGATCACCAATTGAAGTCATCAAGGGTGACTTTAAGCCACAGACACTGAGCTGACATATCATGCTCCAGTAAATATCATTTCATTGTTCGTAAAGACACTTGTTTTCTTACAAATGATCCCACTTCTTGAGTCAAGATTTGTCTCGTGGCTATATAATTTATCATAGTCATGCTAGTAATATGTGTATCTGGTGGGTTTTATGATATTTTACTAAGATCAGCAAGGCATTTTGTACCACCGCCTTGGATGAAACGGATTCTATATTCTGCAGACTGTTTACGGAATTTCATTGAAGTGAGCAACAGAATTGCAATAAACCACAATCCTTGTAGGTTACAATTATACCTCTATCAAATTTAGAAATGCACTATTAAGAATTTCTCTTTTTTACAGAAGGTGTTTAAACAATTTTTTATCAAGCCACGATGTCCAAATACTGTTTGCATAAAAGAAACCTGTTAAATAATATCTTCATTTAAATACATATAGTAACCATTTTAATCGCTACTTATTTTATTTGAAGGCATTGGAAAGCAAATTATTTGCATATCACAACATCTTTATCCTGCCATGTAAACTTTACATTTAAAGTGTCTCACATTTTTGGTGAAATTTTAGATTCTAGGAATGTCCAACATCAGTTTAATTTTGTTCCATATAAACTTATCTCAATTTAAAGCATATAATACATTATGCAATAATACATTACACAACCATTTTAAGTGTTAAAATATGATCAAATGAAAAATAATTTTTGTATGAATTAATCTGATTTATTTTAAAATTATTCTTGGCGGCTAGCATTTCATTTCATCAATGAGTAATAATTCCTACATTATATCGATTAATTTTAAATTTATAGCAATATCGTACAAATAAGTTAAAATGTTTTGAAAATTGCATATTTTTATGAAATTAACAATAGCAGAGAAAGAAGAAATTAGTTAACCTTTATAAAAAAATTAGAAGAAACATTCATAGAAAAAGTTTAGCAGAGAAAAAATTCTTGCATTTTGCAATTTTTTTTTTAATATTTTTTAATAATCTATTATTAGGTGAAAAAAAGGCTTGGAAAACCTTTTTTAGTTTGTAAATTTTAAAAAGACTCATTTCTTCAACTGCTAGTCTCGCATTGTTAGAGATATTAAAGCATGTTATCACATACATATATATTATATTTCATAATTTACAAAATAAATATGAACAAAACTATCATGTTGACCGAAATATGCTTACAGTAAACAAAAATTGAATGCGTTGAAGTAATAAAATAATATCAGGAAATATGTGCTGATCTAAAATCTCTTTTAATTTTAATGGGGCTTACTGATATCAGCAATATAAATAAATATGTGCAAAGATAAATAAATTAATAATAAATTCAATTTTCATAATGATAATAGTTAGATATTATAAATAGCTGGAATTGTATGAATAATTACATTTGGTTTAGAAATTAAAAAGGCAAAAATAAAATGTTAAATAATAGTTTCATAATAGTTTTCTTAGTAGTAGTTATAAAATAATAATTTTTTTAGAAATAGAAAAGTGTTATTAGATTTTTAGAGAAATAAATAAGTTCTTGAAAATAAACAAAAACTGATTTTCATTTCTATTAAACTAACTATCAAAGCCAATAAAATAATTTCTTGAATATTTTTCTAAAAGATTTAATAATTTTAAAGATAACTTGAATTTAAGAATGGTGAGTAATAATTTAAAATGATAAGAAATAACAATTAGGTTAGATAAAATAATGGAAAACATGAAAATTTATCCAAGAATTGCTAAAGAAAAAGGCTTGCTTAAATATGGTAATGCATATTTGCACATCAATGAGTAAACATTTTTTATATTAAATTAACAATTAAACCTTGTTATTAAAAATCATCTAATAATTATTATCAACTTAAACCTTACTTTGTAGCAATATTTTTAACATTGAGAAATAAAAAAGGTAGCTACAATTAATAAAATAATTATGAAAATATGAGAAAATATAATATAAAAAGCATAAATTACCTTTTCCCTCTAGCCTGAAATATGAAAACCTAATTTACTGATTCAGACAGCTGACCATGTGAAACATATAATGTAAATTTATTTCCAGTCAGATGGTTTCCGTCTATCACTTCACAAGGATTTCTTCTTTCTGCGAACATAAATTTTTAATCTCTTTATCTTAACTGTGAATCATTTCTCTCAGAAATAAACACCTGAAGTAAAAATTTGATAAGGAGAATGCAAATTCATCAAAATTTCAAGATAGAATTTCATGCTGATTAAAATTATGCATATTTTTAGTTACAAATTAGAGCAAATTAGTTACAGCTTATTCACAGCTTATTTTTGAAAAGAATGATGGAAATCGTTTTTGTAACCAATGTTGCATGAAATTATTTAATTGTTACTACAGGATTGCAGCATTCGTTTTCAGACAATATTGGGCAACGGGATGTTTTGGTTCTGAAAAGTTTTCACAAAAATTTGGCGTAAATAATAGAAAATTATATTTATTCAAGAAGAAATTTCTTGTTTTCACTGACAGTAGAGTGCTTGCGAATATTATTATTATTTTAGTTTTCTTATAAAATAAACGTATAAAGATATACTAAGAAATTATTTTTTATAAGTATAATTTATTCATTATTTATAATAAAGCACATATATCTGAATGAATAAATACATTTAACATTTTTAAATATTAAGTGATTTTAATAAAATAATTCTTACGACAAAAATGCTTAAGATTAATCTCAAAGAACCATTAATTTAAACATCATACAAAAGTTAAGGATATAATTTATATTTATGAAAACCCCTATATTTTGTAGTTTTTTCTGAGCATGCTAATTTATTAACTGCAATTGCTTTAAATAACAATGAAGACCCTATTGAAAATGATTCACTTCTATTCATTTAAATATTCTTATTTTTATTACTAATTTGTCTTATAAATCATAAATATATATTAAGAAACAATTAACAAACAATTAGAAAATAGAATTTATTTTAGAAATTTCAGAAAATTGTGCATTTACAAATCTTAATATTTATTCTTTTCAAATTTATACATTTAAATACAAATTGTCTTACATCTTCAATTTATTAAATGGATTTATTATTTAAAATACCAATGCATGTAAATTATAGAAACAATAAGAATTTCAAATAATTTAATGAAAATATTTATCCATTTTAATACTTATGTAAACATTTTCCTTTCTTAAACTATTCTTGACCCACTATCGATTTAGATTTTGATATAAATCATGTAGTTCTGTTTTTCAGTGTGGTTAAAGAATTTATTTTTAAATTTCAAGATTTCGGAAACAAAAATTAGTTTTAAGTTCAGTCAGAATTACTTAGAAAATCTAGTAAATTTCTCATGTATCATTTTTTTAAAAATTAATGGGCTATCTTTTGACATATAATTGAAAGAAAGTTTTAAATCATCTTCATGTGCCTTTATTGAAAATTATGGCGTTCACATTCTAATTATCTCACAATCTTATCTCATTTATGTTACCTTTATTTGGAATAATTTATATCTGTTGAAAAATCATTTCTAGAAATAAAATACACTAAGGATGAAACAGAAATCAATATTTCTAATAAAACCTTTAAGAATAGAATCACAACAGCCATTTTTATTAAACTTACTACTTTAATAATGTTACAGTAGCAATTTCTTCAAGGAAGGAAAAATGTATTGAAAATGCCTATCATTTTATAAATCCAACAATTTTTAAGGTACTGTATCTCTCATAATTAAGATTATTCTGCAAAGAAAAAAATATTAGCAATATGTTCCAGACATTGAATTCATAAAATCCCCCCAAAAAAAATGAAAAACATATAAGTATAAATAAATGAATGGACTCCGGCGGGATACGCAATTCCGTCTCAAGACTCAGATGTTTCTGAACAATCCTGATCAAAACTATGCAAAATACTTTACTAATTTAATGTTTTTTTAAATTTTATTATAAACTAGCCTTCTACGCTTTACATCTTTCTTAGGCGGCAAGGGCGTTTAGTAAAAAAAGTGCATGAAGTTTTCGTGATATATGGTATTTCGTTAGTGGAATGATGCATTTCGTTAGTGGAAATGATTTGGCAAAATGACGATATTTACAATTTACTTAGCTTAGCTCAAAATTTTGTTTGAACTCCCAAAACGAGACCTCATGTATAGATTAACTGAAAACAAATTAAATGAGGTGTTGAACGCAAGAAAATTATCTTTAATTGCAAAATTACTAAGTGCTGAATTTGGGATTCTTTGCACTTATGTTCCAATACATATTCTATCAATCACGTATTTAAAAAAAAAAAAAAAAAAAGAAAAAAAGAAAAAAGAACGGTAATACATGATTTACAGTGTTTTAAAAACAACACCTTTTCAAAATTTAAAAAAAATAATAAATATCGCTATTTTTTTCAAAATAAAATATTATGCTGATACTTTTAAAAGGTGTGAAAAGAATCATGTCTTCGTTCTTGAAACGATCAGATTTACGAGACGACGTAATATCAAATTTACAGTGAGTGTAAATTGGTCTTAATCAACGGTATAAGTTAACTGCAAACACTGAAATCAAAATTTTCAAATGAAACATTGCCCAAATTTTAAGTAATCTAAAGAACACATTCTGATAAAATTTCTTTTCTTCCATTTTGCTGTTTTCAATTTATTATCGGACAAAGTTCAGTGTGCAAACAGAATAATGAAATTTTTATTTATAAAGATTAAACAAGTTGATCCAGCATGCTTACTTGCACCTAGTCTAAATAGATTAAAAATTTTAAAATATTTTACAAATTCCTTATTTTTTACGTTTTTACCCAATGACTGCCATTAACATTAATGTATTTAATATGGAACAATATCATTCGTCTTATTTGTTATGTCCAAGTTGAACATCCTTGATACATCATTATAAGAAATAATTGCTATGCAATGGAAACATATATTGAACAGTTAATTTTTAACAATTGATCTAAATGAAATAATTTAAATTATTTTTCATAAGAAGTTATTTATCAATAGAACTAAATACTACTGTAATGATTTTGTGAATTAAGCAATAAATTGTTTGAAGATCGGTAGGCTTGAAGTTTGAGATGAAAATCAAATTGAGTTTTAAACCGTCTAGACGTCCGTCTACAGATTTTAGATGTTTTCTGCAGAATTCTGGTTTTTAATATCGTTTTCGTTATCATATTATTGTAAATAAACTTATGCAAGTTTATACTCTTATCTAAAATTTATTTTGACGAGTAATTAATTTATATATAATCAAAATATTTACAAATAAAATTACTATTTTAAAAATTAAGAAAAACATTTAAATTCCTTTCATGTACATAGATATAATTTAAGTAACCTTTTTCACCTGTGTTAATTTGTTGTTATTTGAATTTCTTCTTTGAGCCTATAACGAATACATTTATAATACAAAAAATATTTATAAATTTTTTCACAAAGATGTCTTACTTTTTAACGAAAATCTTTGGAAATAAATTATTGATACATATAAATATTATTTATTTGTAAAAGTAATATACAATCTCGCATATGTAAAGGCAGTCCTCCAATAATAAAATTTTACAAGTAAGTCGATATTTGTAATTCTGATAAGTGGGACAAATTGGCTTTTTCTGCGATTTCCAAACTAAATATTTCTTTTTGCTGACTGAAATACATATCAAATTTTTATCATAACAAAAAATTGTCTGAAGTTTTAATCAAAACAAAAATGAAATGTTTTGAAAACAGAGAATCGACTTAAAAAAATTTAAATGCAGTTAACTGAAAAATTATTTTACAAAATCATTTTAAATTTTTTTTCATCTATTTTTTTACAGAAAAAATATCATACAAGCATTCGCATCGTGTGTTGAGAATATTACATTGACTATTAACAATAAATTGTGCAATAGTCTAGATAATATAAATAGTTCTTAACTCACAGATAAATTTCCGCATTACGGCTATTGCCATTTTTGTCCATGGCTATGCATACAATTAAATTTTCCAGTGTTATTTGTAACATGTATAAAATGAACAAAATCACTTTAATCTTCAAATTAGTGGAAATTTTGAAACGCAACTAACATATCCCACACTTCAAAGATAAATTTTTATTAGTACCGTTTTTGACTCTTTTATGATTATACTTTCTTTTATAAAATAATCATAGAGAACTTATGGATAAAATACTAATCACACACACACACACACACACACTTAAAAAATAAGTGTGTGTGTGTTAAAATTAAAATAAAAAAAAATTAATAACTTTTTTATTGTTATTTTGCTTTTTTCATATAAAAGCTGTTGTTGTTTTTGATGACACTTGGCAACTTTTGACTCGTGACATTTTTTAGGCTTTGATATTCAGCACGTATGATGTAGTAAAATACTATGTGTATATTATACACTTTTCAAGAAGTTAGAAGAAATCTTAAAATAAATTATGGTGTTCTTCAAACGAAAGGACCTTGTTCGGTAGTAAATATAGTGTAATGAAGTGGAATAGGGAAACATGCCAGATATGTCAAACTTTGCTGTGTTTTATAACGCACTGTCTTAGTAATTGAACAGCGTTCTTCGGTATGGAAGGTTTTAAGGTTCAATCTCATCCACCATTGACCAACAAGACATGGATGCTATTTTTGTAGTTTTTGTATACCCATGTATCGGAATAAATGTTTGGGACTTGACGAATGAAACGTGACTCACTATCAATAGAAAAATCCTTCCGGAATCTGTGGATGTCATAAGTAGCCTTGCAACAGTTTCACAGAAAAGCTGTTTGTTTTGCATACTTGTACAATGTTACATTTGGACAATTAATTTTCATTTTTAATAATACAAATATATATAGTCATATAAGATACTTTTCGTTACTTTTTATGATTCACTTTTAAGAGATAATTCGTTAACGGAAAATTATTTTACATTACTTTCAATCAGTGTAAAAAAGATTTGCAGAAAACTGATATATAATAATATAAAAATTTGTACTTTTCCATTTCGCTTTCACAAATCTAGCTAAACTGACAGTTTTGATGACAAAAGAATGGAAAAAATAAACAAAATATTAACAAAACTTAGAAATGTAATTGCAACCTGATTTACTTTTAAGCATTTTGACATCAGTAAGTTATAATTTTTGCTAAGAGATTGTGATTTTTTATATTTTATTTGCTGTCTGTAGTACCATTCGACAACGTTATCACTTGCAACTGTGAAGTGGAAAAAAATTCCAAACTTTTTTATCTGCACAGTAATAAACCTGACATATTTGTGTAAGACATAAATTATAATATGATTAAATAGATGAGTTATAGAAACTTCATTTTATGAAATTACTACATTTAATCTTTTATGATAAAATGATTTGATAAGTGTCAGTTTAAATAAAAATTATGAATATTTTACAAATGGAAATGTAGCGTGCGTATATAACAGATAACTTACTCATTAATTTTATTATCATCCTCCCCAAATTTCTTTGAAATAATAATATAGCTTAAGCGCATGTTTAAAAAATTTTTAATAATTAAATCATATAATTTTATAGTTTTAAATAAAATTCATATCACATAAATAATTTAAAAGTGTGTGTCTACTCCATTAGCGGTGCAGACCAAAACATGTTTCTGGATTTAGCATAAATTTCTGTAATGCGAAATTTTATATGAGAAAATTACAATCATCTTTAAATTATATTAGAGTATTTTTCATTTTATTCGTCTTCTAATGATAAAAATATGTGATTAAATAAAAAAAAAACACTATTATATAGTTTACATAAATTACCACACTAAACCTTTGATGCAAATTATTCTTTTGTATATTGTTAAAAAATCTTTGATACTTAAAATGTAAAATGTTTAATTTAAATCGTGAATCTTAATTTTTACTGTTAAAAATCTGTCATCTTGGTAAAATTACACATTGCTTAAAGTTCTACACAATCTTGGGGCATAACATTTTTGAGTATTACTACCAGCAAAAAATACATAACATTAATTTTGTATTTGCACAGTTAATATTTTGTCAAATAAGAAAGTAGCTTATAGATTATTCATTGAAAATGGAGATTTTTCCATTTTCTCTTTCGACGTCTGTTACAAAAAATCCATAATACCATTTTAATATTTTGCTTGATTTTTTTAGCTTACAGAGTTGTTACTACACGGCATAGAATAAATTTTCTCTGATATGCTCAAAGTATTTTGGCGAAAAACATCACAAGTGAAATTTTTAGAATGTCTGACGATTCCGAAGAAAGGTATGGTAATAAAGAAATCCCGGTTCTTTTGCAAATAGTATTTGAAATATACTAAACAATGATTATATCAATTAATAATTTTAATGACCAATATTAAGCATTGATATCAAAAAGTGCTTTTGGTAACTTCTGATAACAATATTTGATGTGTGTGAAAGTGACCTCTTCTAGCTAATGTTATTAATATGTGTTGGAATACACACGATATGAATAGCTGTAATTAATCACTTTCAAGGCTATCTATTAGCACTTGTTGCATCAAATCATCGCAGATCCTTTAAAAGCATAAAAAAATCAACCTTTATTATGGGAAGAAGATGATATAAGAGGTTCATCAGCAAAAATTGTAAAGTTGTCCTAGACGACAGTTTTCTAAATTTATGCTCTGGAACAGGGATGGGCAAACTACGGCCCGCTGGAAAGTTCTATCCGGCCCGCGGATAGAATTTTAATTTGCCGGTTGGAGGCAAATTAAAAGAAATATTCATATACTATATACCCATCGCTTTTTCTACTTTTTTTAAATATTATATATTTTTTTCTTTTTTTCAAAGAGCTGGTAATCTGTTTACATTCTCTATTTTTGTTCTACAAAACATAAATCGAAAGAAATATTTTTTTTATAGCAAACACAGGCAGTTTTCAATCGGTAAATTGTTAAAAGCGGAAGTTATTTGTTAGTTATAGCTGTAGATTGGCGCCAACAAGCGTTATCTTTTTCTTGTGGAGCAGACATATGGGAATTCAATATAGGTGAATTAGAATTCACATGTTGACTGCGCATTTTAAGCTCCGTCGAGCGGTTTTTTCTTTTGGTGCGAGTTCTAATATTATTGATTGCGTGTTGAAAGATTGTGGACGTATAGCGTCATTGTGAATAGTGTGTGTGGTGAAATTATTAAAAGTTTAGCGTAGCTAGTGCTTGTTTGGGTTATTCGTAAAATATTTCAACCCCAAAATGGCAACTAAATAACGTAAAGTTAGTTCAGAGTGACGCGCTTTTAATGATGAATGGACATGGAAATATTTTTTTTCAGTTGTAAAAGATAAACCAGTGTATCTTATCTGCAATGAAGCTGTAGCAGTCTTCAAAGAATATAACATTTTCCCTCATTTCACATCTAAGCATAAGAATTCCAATTACGAAGCAATGTCCGAATATGAAAACATAAAAAAAAAAAAAAAAAAAAAATTGCAGAAAGTCTTTGTAAAAAATTATCAGGCCGGCAAAATTTTTTCAAGAAGGTAAACAGTATTCAAGAAGCAGCTACACATGCAAGTTACATTGTAGTATACGATATTGCTGAAAATAATAAAGTTCTCAGTGATGGGGAGTTCGTTAAACAATACATGCTTCAAGTTTGTGATGTTTTATGTCCAGACAAAAAAAATAATTTTGAGACTGTAAGCTTATCTCGTAAAACGGTGACTTTTAGAATGGAAGTCATTGATAAAAATTTGGCATCACAATTAGAGTCAAAGATTGGCCAGTTTAAATTTTGTTCCATAGCTATGGATGAAAGCGCTGATATAAATGATACTGCTCAATTAGTGTTATTTATAAGAGGTGTTGATGAGAACTTTGAAATTATTGAGGAACTGGCGTGCATGCGTTCTGTAAAGGGAACTACAACGGGATATGATGTTTCTCGTGAATTTCAGGAAAGGCTTTTAACTTTGAAAGTGCCAATAACAAATATAATATTACGACTGATGGAGGACTAAATATGAAAGGAAAAAAATTTGGATTTCTTGGACTCTTTAATCAAAACTATCTCGGGAACAATGTTGTTTTTCTACATTGTGATATACATCAAAATACTCTGTGTTAATCTGCATTGAATATGAAACCCGTGCTTGATACAGTCGTGAAGCTTGTAAATACTATTCGATCTCATGGGCTTATTCACAGGCAATTTCGAGATTTTCTTCAGTCAGTGCAATCTGAATACTCTGATGTATTGTATTACACGAAAGTAAGGTGGCTTAGTGCAGGATATTTTTTCGAGCGAGTTTGGCAGCTGAAAGACGACATTGTTTCGTTCTTCCATGAGAAACAGTGTTCTGCGGAGTGCGAAATGTTAGAAGATACAAAATGGTTTTCAGACTTTACATTTTTCACAGATCTTCTTAGTCATATGAACAACTTGAATGTCAAGATGCAAGGGAAAAATCAATTTATCGACGATATTTGGTCACATCTCTAAGCTTTTAAACTAAAACTTAATATGTATGCTGGGCAGCTAGGTAAGAACGACTTATCTCATTTCCTCCCCGAGGTTAAATTAAATACCCTCAGTAAATGAAGAGAACCTTACGAATTATGAAGATAGCTTGAAAAAACTGCATTTTGAGTTCGAACGCAGATTTCAAGATTTCAGTGCCAGTCAAACAGAATTGGATATTTTTACCATGTCATTCAACGTAAATTGTGAAGCAGTGAGGTCAGATTTACAGCTTGAATTAATTGAGTTGCAATCTAACAATTATCTCAATCAATTGTTTCTAGATAAGCCAAAGTTAAAAATAAGACTTTAGTTCTAGGGTTTTATGATGCAGCTTCAATATTGATTATTAGTAAAATGCATCATTTATCAAATATTATTTTTCCATTTCTGTACTGTTTAGTTTCTCATAAGATCTCAAATTAATAATCTTCTTTTATTTTGAATGAAATTAAATTTGAAAATCATGATTATTTACTGAACTTTACTCAAACTGATAATGGAAGGAATATATTTTCCTTTGTAAAAATTTATATAAAAAAATAGTTTTTGAAATTGCTTAAGAGTAATGAAAAAAAGTTTTTTAATAAATATTCTAACTTTCTTCATTTAACATCTTCGAATAAGTAAAAGTTTTCATCCTATTTTTTTTCTTATTCCTTATCTTTTATATTCTCATTCCATTTCCTGGTTCACGTAATTTTAGGTTTTTGCCCTACAAAATAGGCGTAACATTTAAGAATAATAGATGTATGCTTAAGGAAATTTTATTATTGTAAACCACATTTTATTGCGCGATAAGCAGTAGGTTATTTTTATTGACTTACGATGTACAAAATTAAAAAATAGAAAGATGATATTTAATTTAATATATACATGTGAAATTCATTTGAAAATTCTGAATTGAAATGTTCTTTCGATGGATAAAAATCTTTCCTTTATTTCTTAAAAGAATAGAATGTAAATTATTTATCAAACTAGTATATTATTTTACATTTTTCTCGAGATTACATAATATACAATAATAAATAATTTAGGATATAGAGAGAGATTATAAGTATGAAGTAAATTGATAATATAATCAAGGCTGTGTAATGATGCATATATAATTATAGCTGCGTAAACTTGCTTATAAGGAAACTATTATTCAATTAAAAACTAAAGAGAACTCATTGTAAATGTTCCACAAATTATGTAGATGTTTCCCATTATACCGAATATGAAATTATTAATTATTTTTTCATTGATTTTTCTGAATAGTATAATTAATTTTTATACCAAATATTAATAGGGCCCTTTTTAAATTATGAAGCAAATTTGAAATAATAAACTGAACGAAATTAATGAGAGTTGATTTAAAGGTACTATGTATTTAATTTTCTTTATTAATTCTCTCTTTACTCTAATATTAGGATATCCTTATGGGCTTCAGAATCATCAGAAAAAACCACAGAATCTTACAGAACTTTGTGCAATTCATCAAGAGATTGGTCTTTCAATCTTTCAAATAAACTGTACTGAAATCTAAAGACTCTTCGAAAAGAAATAAAGTATATAAGTTTCGCTATCTCTTAGAGAAACGATGGCGTCAGAATCCTGTTACAGATGAGAGGTTACTTGCATATAGTCATACAAACAAGGAATTGGATAATTTTTTCGAAGGCAGAAGATGACACACGTCGTATTTTATTTCTGGTAAATAATAAATAAACAAAAGGTTACCCTTGTTGACAAAAGTGACCAATTTCGCCGTGAGGTTAACTCAGTACGTATAATCTAAATGAGTTATTTCTTAAGACTCTATATTACTGTGTTTTAAAGCTTATGATTTTTCAAATATAGATTACAGGTTTATATTAAAACTATTTTCGTATTCTTTTATCGCCATATGTAAATGTTGACTTAAGTATCCTAATGACTTTTTTGATGTACTTATAATCAAGGAGTGATGAAACTTCATTAAATTATTTCACAAATTAATTAATACATCTATGGATATAAAAACAAAAGAAATGTCTTCTGTAGATTCTTTAAAAAAATGGATATGGCTTTGTTAGCTACATTTTTTTACTGTACTAATCTATACACATAATTTTTTACAATATTAGCACATTTTATATATCATTACTATAGGCACCCATAATAGCATATTAATTTCGTTTATTCACACTCTGTTGGTGCTAGTAAAAAATTTTAATCTCAATACCTGTTTAAATTTCAACATTTACAGGATCGAAATCCCAGATTTTAGAAATGATTTTTACACCAAGATCTAATAACTGATCCAATGCTCGTAGATTTTTTTAGTCTTGCATATAATATTTATTGCCATGAATTTTGCAAATCTTTTATTATTTAAAGTTATGCTAATGTATATTATATTATTTTCATGCTTTTATATCTATTTTTTTTACAGAGTTCCATTTAACAGATCGTTTTATGTAACAAGATTGTCAGAGAATTTTCATAGCATCTTTAAGGTACATCTCTAATTTTGTGTAATTTATTTGCTTTTTAAGTTGAAATAATTTACATTTTAATTTAATGAGAAATTGAATCTTTTAAAATTTTTAACATAATAATATATTATTGACTATACTAAGCAAATTGGCAAAAACGAAATAACATAACAGTTGTGCATAGAAATAAAACAACGCTGTGGTGAAATTAATACTTATTTATGTTGTATGTTTAGTACATATTGTGTACCAAATAAGTTAAAAACAACTTTCATATTCAGATTTATTGCATAAAATGTTGATTATGCTAATACTAAATATACATGCATTTAAAATTTTAAAATATATTTAAAATGTTTATCATAACATCAAATATAAAAAAAAAAATTTTTATTATAATTACAGATTTTTCAATTGATTTTCAGAAATAAAGTTAAATATATCATTTGCTTATAAGAATAAGAAACGTGCTATAACTAGAAGCATGTCTTTCAAGCGGAAATATGTGTTCTGAAAAAGATAAATTTTTTTTCTTTCAAACGATGTTAATCTCTTGGTTTTAATTGAGGATCGTTCCTTCGAAAGAAAGATTCTTTAATGACATGCTTACGACCGTGGTCAGGACATTTCAGTTCTTTTCCAGGTTCACCGTATGTCCAGCCATACTCCCAAGAGCTGGTGATTGGGAAATAAAATTTGTCTTCAGGGTCTTTCTTATATCGTTCAGTTAAATAACGGCTTTTTCCTTCTCCTTCACGGCTGATACCTAGAGAACGCTCGTGTTCAAATGAATTTTTCTCATTAAGTTCTTAAAAGCTATCTGAACCATAACAAATTTATGAAACTTAATGTTGAAATATTAGTAGGGCATTTTTAATCATTTTATATAGAAAATTTTAGGAAAATCTAATATAAGTATTTAATATTACATTTTATACAATGATGATCGTTAGGGACAACCTAATAGGTAAACAATTTAGTTAAGATTTTTAGAATATCCACCAATTGTCTATATCAATGAAATTATGTGCATTGAATAATTGCTAAATCAAAAAATTAGAAAAAAAATCAATAAACTGCTGTACGTATCAATAAACTGCATCAGGGTGATACATTAAGGAAAGGATTATGCAAATTATCAAGAAAGTAATGCCAAAACAAATCATATTGTTGTACACCCTTCCGAAAACAAAAAGTAAGATGATGTAAGCAAAATAAATGTATCAGAGTAAAAATTTTGTTAGATGTTAATTAAAGAAAAATGTTGTAATGAAAGAAATAATGTAGAAAGAAAAAGAGTAAACACTCGTTTTCACTAACCTCCAATTTACGAACACTTACATTTATACGAACTAGTGGCTAGTACCTAATTTGATACTATAGATACATAATTTTAATTATCATTTACCAGCTAAATTTTAAAAATTCTCTTTCGATTCTGATAAATTTTGTTCTTTTCCTTTATATACATTTTTTTTATGATCTAATATTTTTATTTAATTTTTTATTTAATTCCTTTTTATGTAACTCTTGAGAACTAGATTCATTCTTGAGCAACGAAGGGACAAGTGTAAGCATTTTAGATATTTTGAAAAAAATTATCAAAAACATGTGGATATCAAACATTTGATTAGGTGACATTTGCTTACTCTACTGCAAACCATTGCTAAAATTTCAATTTGAATTCTTGTTCATCAAAACTAACTTCTAAGTTTTCTTAAACAAAATCTTTAATTGGAAAAACTAAATGTGAGTCAATAACTTTAAATGCCATAGCTCCTACAACTCAAGAAGAGT
Organism: Latrodectus geometricus; assembly: GCA_026290005.1. Taxonomy (NCBI): domain Eukaryota; kingdom Metazoa; phylum Arthropoda; class Arachnida; order Araneae; family Theridiidae; genus Latrodectus; species Latrodectus geometricus. The sequence goes on along the minus strand of JAPDSC010133043.1, from coordinate 91,596 downwards.
TTAAGAAAAAGACTTGGCTACATCAAACTATTTACCTATAAGGATGGATGCACCAGACAGAAAGGATATAAAACTTGTGGCAATTATTGTGCGCTACTTTAATTATAATTCAATTACATAAGTAAAGGTGTTGAATTTCAAATCTATAGTGGATGATTCTTATTCATTTACATGATTAAATTCTTATAAATCACATATTGTCTGTCCTCTGGCAAAACGATTTGAACAACAATATAGTCGGCGTTTGTTAATGGAACACTAACTTCAGTGGTGTAAAAAGAACAGGGAAAAAAATGTTCCTCAATTAAAGAATAATCTAGGATGGAAAACTAATAGAATCAGATATGGAACAAACATTGTGCATAACTGAAGGCAAATCTGTGCATTTCTAAGCAAAAGTAAATTTCAGCAGGTAGTCCCCAATCAATATTGAGTAAAGAGTTTTGATATTGAGTTTTTGCATTGACCTTACTGGTAAAGATTTATAAATTTCTTTCACCTATACATGTTTCACGTAACAAAATTAAAATAATCTTGTGAATATGCCTAGTACTGTAAACTCATTTAACATATAATACCTGATTTTTATCAATATTTCGATATTCTGGTTGAATATTTTAGAAATCTGGCAAGCCTAAATGTGAAACATATGCATAAACTGTATCCTTTTATTTATGCCATAGATTGCTTAGTATTTTTTATATTTTTATTTGTGATACGCGTTCTTAAATTATGTATTTTAGATAACCATGCGCAAATATGTTCCTAAACACTTATATAAATTTAGATTTTTTTTAAAATGTGACACAAAAACTTATTTATTGAAGTATACCACATTTTTTGTAATATATATTCATATAACTCGGAAAAAATAGAAGCAGATTAATAAAAGATTCCTTTTAAAGTGTTGATATTAGCATGAGTTAGTCACAATTTGAAAATCGAAAAATTTTAATATATCATCAGCTTTGTAACGAGTCAAGTCAGAGATCAGATTAGCGCATGCGCGCCAACATTGCCGCCCTCCCGATTATGTTTCTGTTTATTTTATTATTTTTTTTTTATTTAGAGTAGTTCTCAAAGAGACAGCACACTAGAGGTGTGTTTGTGGCGGTGTCCGCCAATTATACATGTATAATTGGTTATGTAACTTTAAAACCATCTAACTTTAAAAAACAAACATAACTGGTTATGTTTGTTTTTTAAAGTTATGTTAAAAATTATGAATATATTAAAATTGTTCTCATTAATAAATTTAATTAATTTAAATTAAAATGGTCATAATTTGCCTTGCCTCTACGCTACGCTACAGCTTGTTAGCAACTTATTTGCAATGTTTAAATCCCTTTTAATTTAAATTTTGTCAGGATAGATAAAGTTTTAAGAATATTAGACTTAAGGAAGCTAAATTAAGGGCACACATTGGCTTAGATTTCTGACCATGCTATTTGGAGTTTAAAGACTCAGGTTCAATCTTGATCGCCATTGAAAAATATGAAAAAATATATATTTTCGCATTGACATATTGGAGAGTTACATTTTAGGAAGAGTTACATTTATTGGAAAGTTTTCAATCGAGGCAATTTTATCGGCAAATCATTTTCATCTTTATGGCACGTGAATATAACCCACAGTCAAGAAAAAATCTGATGTAAGACATTACGCTCGGAATATTAAAAAGTTCTACAAAAGCCTTTCACAATCAGTCGTCAACGACGTGCTATTAATTAAACTTTTCTAATTAATAATAGCATTAACTAACCTCTATATAAAAGTTTTTTAACCGGTATAGAAATAGGTTTCATTACTGGAGGAAGTGGTTCTGCCTCTTTTATTTCTAGATCTTTTTCTTTTGAAATTTTATGCTTATCAGATGGCAACATCTCCGATTCAGTTTTTTGCGTTGGTAAAGTATCTTCGGACTGAGACTCTGGAATGAAATCCTCATCATCATCGTCAGGCTCATCAATCCAACTGCATGATTCAGGAACTCTTTCAGAAAGCATTCCATGCTCCAAATTCCATTGCATTCGAATCTAAATAAAATTTGAAATGTTTCGATGTTCCTGTGAGTAACAATTTACTAATAAATTAAATGGTAAAAGTATGTTGTGCAATCACAATTATGGCTGTAAATCTTGAAAATTAAGTTATATTAATTATAGTCACTAATTTAAATTGATTTGTTTTACAAAATAAAGGAATGCTAATGATAAAATAATTTTAAATATTATAAATATGATAGAGTAAAAATTTTGTAAAATGAGCATTATATATAAATGTATTTATGTAAACAAAATTTTTATTGCTCAACTCATATATCATCCATTTTCGTCTATCTTGTATTTCTCTAAAATATGGAACATACTTTTACAATAGCTAGCGAATTAAAAGAAAAGGCATGAATCAAGATACGTTTAAACAGAGGAAATAAATTTCATATGCAAGTCAACGTCCTTGATGTCAAAAAGTAAAAAGAAATATAAGTTCATCAAAATTAGATTCAAAATAATTAAATTCGAGTCCTATTTATTCATGAATCCTAATTTAGTTTGAAGGAAGACCTCGAACATGTTTTAGTTTGGAGAAAACCATATACTTTTCGCACAGAAAAAAAAAATCTCGCAATAACTCCATATTCGTTTACGGAAAACCACATTACAAACAAGGCGCTATGGTGTCATAAGTTGGAATCAACACATTAAATGTAAAGTCCTGCATACCAATTGAAATGGCAATTTAGTAGCTGAGAGGTATAAAACGAATATTTAACTGTCTTATTGAACTTTAGGCTACACTTATGATTTTTTCTTAGACCAAAATTAATATAATTTGTCTTGTTGAGAACGTGTATGAAACAGAAACAATATAACGTGCGTAAAATTGGTGAAAGAAATGAAAAATGTGTATATGAGAGAGAGAGAATTTTTTATAATTAAAAAAAAAAAACGAATGAAAATCATTAGGTGGTAGAGGAACGCTGTAGAATCGTCATGTTTTCGGATCAAATATTGTCGAAGTATAAAAATAATCTCTCGAAGCAGTAAACTAAACAAACAAACTGGTCTAATTGTGTCGACTTTTGCGTCACAATCAGACAATGTGAAATTTAATAAAAGTAACTAAAATAAAATGTTGATTTAAGTGGGAATTGACTGTGTAATATATATATATGTGTGTGTGTGTGTGAGTGTGTGTGTGTGTTTTTATACATTTCTTTATACCTTAAATATATTTTAATTCAACTTTTTGTGGACTATTATAGTTACTTTAAATTCAATGAAAAGTTTTCCACAAAGTCATATAATATTTTGCTGAAATGTAAGCTCATGAAAATATATTTCACTAAATGATATAATCTGTTGAAAAAAATTAAAATTTTATTTAATTTTGTAAAGTACTTATGAATTTATACTGAATTAATTTTATCCACATTAATTTTTCATCGTTTCATTTATATGACAATTAGATTAGATAATGATAGCTTGATTTTAAATACGCAATATTTGCATGCTTCTGAAATGAATACTTAATATATACTAATACTTTCGTAAAATTAAATTAAATAAAAAATATCGGTTAAATTGCAGTTTAGGTCCCCTTCTTCGCCAACTCGCAAATTTGAAGCGTTTTTTCGGGCATGCTCATTAATTACTCTTTTGTTCTAACCTTTTCATTGATCGCTAATTAAGTTTCACTTTGAAATAGAGGTAGAATTTTCCCCATGGCATCGGCGTTTTTGAAAACGCTCCAAACAGGGGACCTAAAGCACATTTTCACCAAAAAAATCAGGCTGTATCCCAGTGTACGGTACGCTATTTTTATACAATTAATATAATTATACAATACACAATTAATATAATTATATAATATAAAATTATATTATTTTATAGAAATAATATAATTTGATATAATATTATATACAATTAATTATAATTGTATATATGCGTACCGTACAAGGAGCGTACCGTTCACTGGGAATTAACCAACAATCAATGCACATTTTACTAACCTTATTTTCCTTTAAAATGGCTTCAGTAAATGCTTTCTGGAAAACGGGATCAAACATTTTTTCCCTAGCCATGAGTAAAACTATTGGCACAAAATTCCTATTTCGTGAATATTTAATTTTTTTTCTTTCAGTCTTTTTTTAAAGCAAAATAAGTGTTGCATTAGAGAATCAACTTAGAGAAATGATGTTCGCTGGATTTTCAAAAATTTATAACATATATTTTTAACTGCTACAGTACTCTTTAATTATTTGAAGCTTTTTAATACAGATATGATTGATCAAATTTATTTTAATTTTGTTTATTTATTTATTTTTAGTGGATCTTTCATGAAAACTTCTGCCTCTAAGATAGTTGTACTGTGCATCAACGGCTTCATATTTTCTTCCTACAATCAAATAAAGAAATGTGCACCTGAGCTGGCATTCTCATCTCTAAAATTTTACCCCCCCCCATTATAGTAAGGATATTAAGTCCTATTAATAAATCAGTGTTTGATTTCAAGAAGATTAACAATGATTGATCCCACAGCATAATGCTACAAACAGCACTTAGTACACAAATATTAATCCAATTAAGTATGTAATAAGTGTAAGTCTTAACAAATATTACCTGTCAATCACAGATTAATACATGTAGTAAGTCTTCCAGTTTCCGATCAAAAAATCAGCTCAGTGTTTTTATCCATGTGCCACGAATGCTTTTACAGCAGTAAAAACAGGGCCACTGGGCGAAAAAATCATGACATTTTTTTATGTATTGAATAGGAATTTTAAAATATCACGTTTTAAAACTTAGAAAATAAGCTGTTCTTTATACCATCGTGAATATGACCGACAATTTTAATATTTTTTTTAACAATATCAATAGAATAAACGTTTCATTAAAAAAGCAATAGAAAGTTGGCATTCGTATTAAGTATGGCACACACACTCTTTCTATTTTAATTTAAATATTTATTCCGCAATTTTGTTTCATTTATGAACTCTGGGATCAGTTCATTCTTAGAATGCTGTTATCAGAAAATTAATATTCTGATTAAGTTCCATTTCATTTAATATAAAAATGAATACTCTTTGAAAATATGTTTAGTTGAACATCTCCAAGATGGGCAAAACCCAATCGTATTCTGGTTTCAACAAAGCAACTGATTGTTCTGCGCAAAAAAATCGCCAATAAAATCGATAGCCAAACAAAAATCACCATGTTTGACAAGGGGGCACCCTAAAATATAGTTTTACCTTAGTTTGTTCTATTATAGTAAGAAATGAGAAAAAATGGCTTTGAGTTGCTTTCATGTGTATTTAAGAATTAATTGACCTAGAAACTTAACTACAGTATGTTATAGGTAATATATAATCAACGGCATCGGAATTGCAAATAATAATCACATGATTTTTTCAAAGACAATATGTGTGACAGTGTGCATTTTGTTATTGAATATCATTCGTTGAAATAAAGCCTATGAAATTATGAGAATCGTTTGTCAAATATGGGAGAATGTACAGAGAGAGAGAAAACAATTAAATACTTTCACTTCGAGAAAAAGACAACTGAGGACAGAAAACGTGGAAATTGTAATTGTTTTCTATACGTTTCAGCAGACTTTTTGAGACCACGAAAATTGAATGCATAAATAAAAATGTTTCTTACCACAAGTCTATACTCACATTTGCAATTCTAATTTCGTTTTCTCTTCATTTCAGTATGCCAAACAATTAATTCTAACTCATTAAGGATTATGTAAATTTCACAAGCTGAATCGTAACTCATTTTCGATTTTCTTCTAGAAAGTAAGCAGACAATTTCGTCAGCTAGGGTCCGATGATGTCATATTCAAGTATTTAATTTATTGGCTCATGAAAGTTGTATTAATTGTAAAGAAAAAAAAATTAAATTTGTTTTAAATGTAGATGAAATATTAAATTTTTTCGAAATATGAAACACAGCGAAAAACGTGAATGATGGGCCAGATAAAGAACGGGAAATTGGCAAATAATGGTTCTTAGTTTTACCACGAATGACTGCTCATGAATGTGATTTTTTAAATGTACATATGAGTGAGTGAGAAAAATATTCTAAACAAAATTATTAATGATGAGCTAAATGTTTCTAACCATGCAAAAATCGATAGTTGATTGAAAACGTTTTGTCGCAAAGTGAGTACAGAATGATGCTTCAAAGGAAATTAAATAATCTGAAAATCAGGTTGTAAAATAAATTAAAATAAATTTGGGAATTTAAATGTAACTGGTGAAATAAACTTGATAGAAGATGAGGTGTTTGAAGATGTCTAAAGATAATTGAACATTTTTAAGAAAATAGTAAATTGTGAAAAGATAGTTTTATAGTATTGAAAATTTAAACATAGAACGTTGATAATCTCAGATTAGAGAAAAATATAAAAACCGGAACAGTAAAGTCCAATAATCTTCAATTCAGAAACATAAGCGAATACAACAAAAGGGACGTGAAGTTCAGTGAAAAACATTTTTAAGGCCCGCCACAAACTAAACAATAATCTTCGACAGAGAGTTGTCAGTAAAATACTGAGAGTAGTCAACGAACGATAAAGGATAAACTATTGCTTTGAATGAGATGTACTATGTCAGGAAATTGGCAGAGAGTACAATGTTTTACAATTTGGAGCCGGTTTGTAAAATATGGCAATTTTCTATGCAACAGCGCAATTTGAATTTTTTCTCTTCATATATACGAATAGTCGGAATTGATAATTTTAGAGATTTTTTTAAAATGAAAAATAGAATATTTTAATAAATCTCGATAGGCGTGGGCATAATTTTCAAATACAGTTATTTGTGTAATTTCTCTCTGTTGTTCATTTGAATTATACATATCCTGGATGCGATGCTCTCGGGACCCAAAAGATATAATTTTTATGAAAAAAGAAAAACCATCAAGTTAAAGGAATTGCGTATATATATATTTTGCGAAAACTAAATTTGTTACGGTGATATGTTATTAACATTGAATACCAAATAACATATTTTAAAAATAAATCTTACTTTAATGCATTTTAATATTTCATTGAAACAATTTGAAAAACTGTTGGGTTGTAATGAAACTTTTTCACTAAAAATTCTTGCTAAAAGAAAAAAAATGAAATTAATACCTGTAAAGCATATAGTAAAATTACCCCTAAATTTATGGTTTTCTGCCCAAGCTTCGAAGCTTTTTCAAAACCTTCGGCCCAAAAATTTGGTGGCTGCGAGCCCAAAACGTCATTGAGGTCGTCCGGTGCGGAATCGAAGACAGCACCAGAAAGATATAATGACAGGTGTAAAGAAAGGTATAACTCAAAAGGAGCGATGTCAGGTCTATATAGCGGCTGTGGTTATTATTATCTTGTATATTAATATTATTATTATCTAGGTGAAAACATGTAATGAAGGAAACATTCCACGTGCTTACAGATTTGTTTTTCCTCGCTGTTATTCCATTTTGATAGCGCAAGTGATGAAGTGATCAAAATGCAACCAATTCCAAATGAATTATCTTTTGCATCAACTCTTAAGCCTTTTATCTTTTGCAAAACTCTTAAATGATGTGAAACTGTTTATGCGTCTACACTAAAATAAATTACAATGTGAAATCCCATCCAAAAAGAAAAAATAAATAAATAATTTCAAATAGCACCAATTTTCACCTGAAGTAGAAAATCATTTAATAAATTCAACAAACCGCTAGTTATGTTATTCTTTTTTAACTATTTCATTTCATTAGCTTTTTTATAGTAGTTAAATTTATAAACTCATAGTACTTTTCTGGGCTTATTTTCTGTGAATAGACAATATCACAAATAATTGTATGTTCTAAGACATTTATTTTCCCACTTTTTACGAAATTATCTTTTATTTTAATATACCAAGTACATTATATGTATTGGAATGATATGAAATGATTGGCGCCAATTTGGCGTAATTTGCGCGAATTTTCCTGGCCTGTGTGATTCTACACATATACAACAGTTACTATTAGTTTGGGGAAAAAGAAATCCATCATTTTTACGTGAACTTTATGTAACTTCTTTTGGATTCGCTTTGTAAAAAGGTTTAAAACAGCTTTCATGTAGATTTTTAGGTCTTGCGCGTTACGACTGCTGACATGCGGTTAACTTCGATTATTTTTGATATTTTATAGACATTTTCGACGATGCTGTATCCACATGCGAGGTGCATCTCTAACATCAAAAATACCCGAACGGAATCGACAAAACAAAAATTGTACGTAACTGGTTGTTACAGTCTTATATAGGACGATAAACACCTTTCACAATTTTAGCCACCTGGCTATCTTTTTCGCCGTTACAAAAGAAAAACGAAAATGTATCGAATTTTCTGTTTGTTGTCTTCCATTTTTAAAACCTTGTACTCGTAACTGAATTAATTTAACAAAAAACAGCAAGAGGATATTTTAGTGTCAAATGTCACCTTTCCAACGAGCATAAATCTGAAATTGTTTGATAGATACCTCACGAGATATCGATCACTACAGATGTCTACCGAAAAAATAATGCATTACTTTTTCCCCTAATATTTTCTAATCTAATATTACCTAATATTTTCTTCATTTATATGTCGTACATTTTTACCAAGAATGTAGTTTCAGTGGCTTTTTTTAACACCTTTTCCTAGATTTTATGGACGAGACTTTTGAAATCCTCAAGGATTCACCCCCTTGGCGTACGAAAGTTACCAGTTAAGTTCTTGATGCAAACGTCTCTTTAGGGCAATAAAGTAAACCTAAAGCTTTGTAGATTTTTTATTTATCTGTTATCATTCTTTGTCTTTTTGTCGTTTTACTAAACGTATACTGCTATTTTTTAAATATGTTAACTAAGATTTCAAATGAAATTAATCTTATAAAAAAATATTACCTAAATTTAAAAAAAAGAAAGAAATAAGGAGTTGATAAAAATCTCAGGAAATCACAGTTTTGAGATTTAAACTTCAGATAGAGATGAAACTCTACAATAGTCATTCCTTTAACAAATTCGTTATTAACAATTAAAACTGTTAAGAGTGTATAAAAATGTTTAATTTTATATGAAATTGGTATTCCATGACGAACAATTTAATTTTATTACAAAAGTACGAAAAAATATGTGTATTTTTTTTAACATAATCCAATATTTAAGTTACAGTTGTATGCTGTGAAATATTTAGCTTGCAGTTCCTAATACAATATTTTAATTATGTAAATCCTGTATTTAGCTTATTTAGATAGCTGTTTAATCCCTGAAATAATGAATCTTAGATTTAAATAAACTTATGCTTCAAGGAGTCTTTATAATAAATATTTAAATTACAACTTATACCAAGTACTGCCACATACAATATTCTTTTCAAATTACTTACTTTTGGGAGAAATAGACTAATATTACAAAGTAAAAGTGATTTGTATATAATTATAATTTCAATCCAAAATAGTTTTGCTACCTTCATCCATGACAAGAAGTTAAAGGTGTGCAAAAGCAAACTCAGATTGTTACCCACTGTATTAGTTCCTGCCGTGCGATCTATTTATAGTGTTAGGAACGATCAACTAAATTGAGGCTTGTGAACCACATCTTTAAATGAAATAATACTGCGGTTGATTGGTAAGAGAAGTTTTCAAAATTATTTTGTCCAAACTATGTCCTAACACTAAAATAAATTAATGTTAACAATAAAATAGTTAAAATGTTATAAAATTGAAAAAATTGCTTAAATATATAATATATATTTGTTAATGTAATCATTTGATTTCCTGTCAAAATATATTAAAAAACAAAATTTGCATCGATATAGCGGTAATGTTACAATATGGAACCAAAAATAATCATTTTAAAGGAAAATACTGTTTATAATTATAATGCAAGTCTTAAATTTGTTATTTTTTTGTTTAACATATTAATGGAAATCTTCAATTTTTTGACAATGTATTTATATTATTTTATAAAAGTCTTATGAATTCTTAATGTGATTCCACATACTTTTGCATGTCAGTACAAAGCAGTTTACAAACAACTAATGTGTTTTTCTCCTAACATGATGCTACCATTAAAAACAATTTCCACTGATTATAGCTCCTATCTGAATTGAGATACCTAAGTCATTTTCAGTTTGGTTACAAAATAAAACTAACAACAATCCCCATTGTTACTGTAACCCCCCTCTGACTAACATTTTGAGCAGTAAAAATAAATAACATAAAAATCTGTAATATAATAAAGTGTAAATATGTTGAATAATTATATTCAACTAGTGTACACAAATCTCATAAAATAGTTTTTCATTACAGCTTAAAAAGGTATTTTGTTGAAAATATTCTGTTAACTTGATAGTAAGACAATTTTTTACATCACTAATTCTGTTTAACAGTAAAAGATGGTAGTATAAGCTGAATGTAGTAATTTTAAATTAGTCTATAATAATAAATGTTTAACTGAAATTGTGCATTTGTTTGAACAAACAAATGCACAATTTCAGTTAAACAATGAGATACAATAGCTTCCTCATAGTGTAAATTTGGTACTTTTTCAAAAGACCATAAAATAATCAGTAGCGATTACAAAAAATAGACACATTTGTGATACATAATTGTCAATGCATAACGAAATACTACACTCCTCAGTAATACTACTGGGAATTTTATTTTTTCCTGATTATGCACTGATTTGAATTTCATTTTTTATTGATTGCTGGCATTGATTTTAGCTGCTGCAGATTTCTTAATTAATTAAAGATTTCTCTATTTAGAAATTACACATTAAGAAATTTTCAGTACATTTACTTCAAACAAAAGCAATTTTTAATAATAGAAATAGCACCCTAAAAGGATAGTAAAATAAATTTAAGACAGTTGTTAACTATCATGGTAAGTGCTCACAGCATAATCATGGTAAATAAATTCAAAACATTGTCTCGAAATTCACTAATAAACAATATAACCTTGAATTCAAAACATATATATTCATTTTACAATAAATTATTATGGATCCACCGAGATGTTACTATAATTTATTAATAACTGGGTTTTGGAAAAAACTATCCATTTCTCTCTCTCTCATCTTATTTCCTATATCTCTCATCATGATTCTGTGCTAAAGTCGAATTTATAAAAAATCAACATTATCTTGAAAAACTTTTATTGCAGTCAGTTTACATGAAATTTCTTGAAAAAACTTATTTATAAGCATAAGTTGGAAAAAATGTAAGTTTTGATGGTACTTTGGGAATGATTGTCTTTTGCATGCATACCTGTTGTGATCTGAGCTTAGGAATTTTCCAATTGGTTTCTTTGCAACACACAAATATAGTCCACTTCCAATACAAATTCTTTTGGAAAGTAATTTATGCGGTGGATGATAATGCCTTACAAAGCTTTCAGCCCTTAAGTTATCCACTATACAGTGCCATAAGAAGTATAATTTGTAGGCACGACAAACAGGTCAAAATTGAAAGAAGTGTAAAATATGCTTTTACTCAATTTAGCATATTTGTTCAAAATTTCTTTAAAAACTTCTTACAATTATAAACAAGAAACTTAACTATATCTATTAATTTATATTCAAATAGTCAATGAAAAAAGGACAAAATGCATAGTATTATAAAAATACACTTAAATCATTAATTTTATTTAAAATCTGTTTCATTCAAAAATTACAACATCCAAACATTTAGATTAAAATTTATTCTTCCTAATTTACATTTTCACACAAACAGTTGAGACAAATATTATTAAATTATGTTACACTAGCAGTTTTCAAAGGCTTCTTTTTCTTTGCTTTTTTACCAAGAGGTTTGAAAACTATAATTACCTCTGAATCATAATCATACCAAGTTTTATAACGTACATGTTTTATTTTTCCATCATTAATTTCTTCTAAGACCTTTGGTCTCTCCAAAGCTAATTCAATAGCTTTCTCTTCAGATAAATTCAATAATTCTTGCCGGCCAACCTTTATACTATCACATTCCTCTCCATTTAGCTGCAAAACATTTATTCATTAGTAAAAATAAAAAAGTCAATTAGTGTAGTAAAAACGTTTAGCATATTACATCAAAATTTATTGAAATATAAAGAATTAACAAACACACAAATTAAGTTGCACAAATATTCAAACTTATCTATTAAAATTATTAAGTATGCCAAATTAGGCATAAGATGCTGTAAAAAAATATACATAACACTTAAATAATATATTTTCTAACTTTTAGGGAATATTAACATAAAAAATACTTATAATAACTTTAAAAAAGAAAAAAGCGTGCAGGACTAGCAAACATTTATTACTCTATTCAATGCATTCATTAGATACAAGATTTTCATACATAGAAGATATGAAATATAAAAATAATGCTTTTCACTAAATATATTTACATTTTAAGATTAGGTGATATTTACTTCATTTTGGAAACTAATTGTAATTTACCATATATCATCAATCGTAAAACCCAATATGTCATTCAAAAATTAGTAGAAGAAATTCGAACAAAATCAGGCCATGAATCTTTCATAATCTGTTAAATTACATTTAATGCTTCAAACACAAATTTTACATTTAAAGACATTAAAACATATATTTATCATATAATGAAATTTTCATCTTTTAATATTTATGCCAATTACTATTTATAACTGTTTTCATTTGATTTTAAATTAGTTCTGAAATATATTATTATCCCTAAATGAGATTATGTAGCATTTTAAAGATTACTTGAATGGTATTATACAAAACTACATTAAGTATGAAAACTAAGTTTCAAATTTAAGCTGATCAAAATTACAGTCAATAAAAGAAACTAGTACAGCACAAATTTAAAACTGAAAAAATATCTTTGACCTAAAACAAATAAAAACTTGCGAGTCCAACTTTCTAAAAAAATTAAATTCTAATAGAAGAAATTAAAATTTAATTTTAATAAGACAAATAAAAAAAGAAGAGTTTGAGCATGGATTGCAGTACATTTTGCAGTATTAAAATTATAGATGCCTGAATTATGTCTCTTATAAAATATAAATAGAAAAAAATGACTACTAACTTTCACATACAGAATAGAATTTTGATTTCTTAAATATTGTTTAATTGAAAATTGTTCAAGCTTTAATAAGACTACAGCAATAATTTATTTGTTGTATTCTATTTAAAAATAAATGTATTTTTTCATGGAAAATAAAAAATAGCTAATAAACAATTCATGCCAAGTTAAGAACAATGTGCAAAATACTTTAAATGGCTAGAATATTTCACTTCTAAAGAGAGGCATGTGCACAAAAGAAACAATTTCTATAAAATAATAAGAAATTTGCGAGAAAAATATATTTCCTACTTCTAATTTATAACAAACATATTGCATTCAATATAAGCATGATACATTGTTTAGATTGAATGCAATGTATGACTGATTTAATTCTCTATCAAAACTCAAACTAAATTATTTATTAATTTTCTACCCAATCTGTTAAATCAAATACAAAATATTTTATTGCACTTTTAAAAAAGTGATTATATATAAAATTTATATGTAAATATTATTATAAGAACAATATTTTGAATAATTGCCCAAAATCTGTACGATTCCCTTGATTTCAAAATCAAAACTTAATATCTGACAAGTATCTAAAATAATTACATATTTGCTAAAAACAAATAAAAGATGAATTTTTACAATGGGACTTCCTTTTTATTTGTTGGTAATTGTTAAAAATTAAGCACTTCTGCTTTATCTAAACCTTTTGTTCCATATATTTCTAATTACTTAGCTTTACATCAAACTAATATTTTTGGATAAACTGATATCAAAATAAGATATAAAAAGCGAAAGCATCATCAAAAATGCTTTACAAAGTATGTCAAATACTTTCATAAATTATACAAAGAAACATTGGTAGAAAAGAATTGAAATATTTCAGCAGTAGAAAATAGAAAATCTTTCAACAGACTAATTATTACTAACATATGTTACCAATTTTATTACTTTAAACACAAATTATATTTTGTAAGTTAAAATTTTAAAACTAAAATGGTACTCTTCTGATTTAAAAGCCTATAAAACATCCCTAACAAAATAGCCAGAGTTAAAAAAAATTCCTATACTGAAGATGAATTGTTACTAACATATGATAAAACAACACTTTTTGGTCGAAATTTTTTTTTTGTTACTGATTTTTGATGTTTTGAATTTTGTTGTTGATTGCTGGGGTTAACTAGTCATTATTTTTTGCATAGATTTATTCTAAAAAAGATTTTTATAAACAAAAAATATTTTATTACCCATTTTTGTTTTGTGATATATAAAAAAAAATGTTATTAGATTCCTAAAGCAAAAAGGTAGCACTAAATCTGTCAATCATCTACAGAATGATCAGAAACTTATACACACAAAGTACAGAAGCATAAAACATCTTACCTTTATTTTAATTTCCATATCACAATTTTCATCCAGTTTTGGCCATTTTTGATGTAATACAGATGCATCCTAGTGCATAAAATGAAACTTTTAAATAACAAATGTTGGGTTTAAAATTAGAGACTTTACAATATATACATAAAAAATATTTAATGAAGCATTCAAAAAATAAATAAATAAAACTCCCTAATGATAAATGTTGTGCAAAAAGTAATTTCATTTTTACAAACAAAGGACTTAGTTGTATTTTTCATAGGCAACTTCACACTTAAGCTACTTAATCTATTTTGACATCTGACCTTGCAAGGTTTACTTGAGAAAAAATTTGATTCTGAGTATAAGTTTTCTTTCAAACATAAAGTAAAAAGTGGCATCTTGGCTTATTTAATTTTTACTATTGAAAAAGTAAAAATATTCAAGAAAAAAAACTTTACACAACTTCTCCATACACATTAGATATATACATATGCATATATCTAATGTGTATGGAGAAGGATATTGACAGAGCCCCGATGCTACAACTAATTTGTAAAATTTCAATAAAGCAATTTTGATGTTGAAGATGCATTATGTACTGGAAGGCCATTTAAAGCTGATAAAGACAAGATAAAGGCATTAATTGATGCAAACTGATGAATAACTTATAAAAATGTTGAGAATAAATTTACCTAATTCGACTGTTCAAAGTCATTTTAAAGGCATAAGCTTAATTTCAAAGCTTGACACACTCATGTTTTTATGAAAATAAACTTGTGACATCGCATTGAGGCCTATGATTTACTTTCAAAAGATCATTTACTTCTCAAATGTCAAAAAATTATTTATTTTTGTAGTACCTCATCATTGTTTATTAAACATTAAAAATAGGAGATCATGAAGTAAGAATAATGAATTAGTTCAAATCAATTTAAAAGTTGATATTCATCAAAAAAGAAGATGGTATCTGTTAGGTGGGATTTCAAAGGAATAATTTTTTTTATATATTTTTATTTTAGAAATTCAACCAGAAAACATCATAATAATTCTGTAGTGTACTGTCATCCGTTGGACAAATGGAATGATTCACCTAAACAAAAGAGGCCAGAATTGATCAATAGAAAAGGTGTAGTTTATCAGTAAGGTAATGCACAAGATCTCAAACAAATTTGTTAACTCACCATCTACTGCTTAGATGAAATACACTGCCACACTCACCATATATACCAGATCTGGCACTTTCTATTATTTACATTTACTCTCAAATCATCTCAACAAATCTCTTTACAAAAGTTACTTCAAATTATTTAGATAGTAAAGCATTTACTTCAAACGAGGAGATAAAAAGCTATATGGATAAGTTTTGGCTAGTAAAATCGAAGCATTTTTTGAGTGTGGTATCATGCTACTGGTAAAGATGGTAAAAGTATTGGGTCAGAATGGAAAATATAATTCAATGAAACCTTTATTTGCTGTAAGAAAATTGTCATTATAATACATGTGTATATAAGTAAATAAATTTGGATGTATAATTTAGATTTAAATTAAATAAGCAATAAAAAAAATAATGTGATTTAAATTATTTCATACATATATGTGCAACATTTGCACAAAAAACTCCAAGTATACTGGAAAAAATAAAAAAAGTCTTTTAAATTATCTTCCAGTAGTAGGAATATTTGAAATTGCATTTATATGAATTGTGATATTAAATTGCTTTCTTAAACAGAAATAAAATTTAAAATTTTCCTTTTAATGAGATACAAGTTATAAAAGTAACTTAATTTGATAAATGTAGCAAAGTAGTAATAAATTTTTATGGAAATCTAAAAATAAAACAAATATATAATAATAATAATAAATGCATTTAATACCATATAACAAAAGTTACATTAAAATATTTTTTAATATTATTGATATTGAAAATAATGATTTTAAAATGAATTTATAAAAAGAACATTTATTTATTTTTTGAAAATAGGGATAAACATTTCTGAATTCCAAACAATTGTAATATCAATCAAAAGTAATTGAGAATTTAACACTTATGGTAAATATTTCATGTCACTTTTAAAAAAATATTTTTAATTTTGGAAAGATTTTTAGTAATAAAATAGAGAAGATGTGAAATTAAATATTGAATAGTAAAAAAGACAAGTTGTTGAAATTAATTTCATATGAACAAAATATTTTGTCATTAAATGGTCAAAAATGAATAAAAAAATTAGCTGGAACAATAATTAATATAAAAGATATATTGTTTCATTTAGGATGCAATAACACTGTAATTTTTCTTTGCAGCAATATGTTTCATAATTTTATTATTCCAAGTATTGATTTAAGTTGAGGCTTCAAGCCTTTAATATTTAAGATTTTCTATTAAAAGAAAGCAATAAATACAAATAATTTTCTATGAAAAATAACACATAAAGGTAATTATATTTTAAAAAAATATATAATTAATTTATGAAATCTTTGTGCTCAAAAACTTGTAATACATGGTATTTTTCACTATTGATTAAAACTCTATATACATTTTTAATGTTTTGTTTCATTAAATATTGGGGGTAGTTTAAAAATATCTATAATATGATCTAACTCCTATGTTACATTTTTTGGAACATAGTAAGGATCATTACACAATATATAATAAATAAATAAATCATAAAAACTTTAAAATAAAATTTAAACTGATAGAGTAGGATAACAAAAAAAATTCAAAAGTTGGAATTTCTTATTTTATATTTTTTATAGCTTCCTTCTTCACGAAATGAGACTAATTTTAAAGCTTAGTCATAAAATTCGTCTATAATTAAATAATTTAAAAGTTTAATTTTATAACAATGACAATTTCATTTTAAATATAAATTACTATTCAAATAGCCTACAAATGAAATTGTTGATAATGATTCATATAAAAATGAATTAATAATGATCAAAAATCTATTATCTCAGTTAAATAATTTCAATTATTTACTTTTTAAGATTTTAATAATTCATAACATTAATAAAGTTAACAAAGTAGTAAATAAGTTAACAAGTAATTGTTTTCTTATTTACTAATATTTGTGGAATAATAAATACAGCTTAACATTTTGTTAAGAAATTACTATTATCTCAAATAAAACTTTATGGAAAACTTACAATGTTATAAGGATAGTTGCAGTCCCTAATCACACTGCAAAATGCAGTCCATAATTCAGAGGAAAAGTGTGGCGCTAATGGTGCCAACATTATAATTAAGTCTCCTAAACATCTTCCAAAATTATAAGACTGTGCCATTGGCTTAGGAATTTTCTAAAAAACGAATAAAAAATTACCATTATGCAATTTTGTAATTATACATTTAAAATGTTTTTAAATAAAGTATACTTTACATAAAAAAATATTATTTCTATATAGTAAAATAATAATTAAAATTTCAAAATAAATCATATAAAATTATAACAGCAATTTATATTTACTTACCCTGAGTTCATTAGTCAAACCCTGCAGTTTTGCAACGGCCACACTGAGCAGTCTCGTATTTATGAAATTGTGGGTAATCTGTTAAATTAATATTGAAAAATCAAATAACAACATTACAGTAGTTTATAGCCATTTACAAAATTTCTGAGATTGGCGATCTAAGCAATTGCAATTTTATTATAGTAATTGTAGTTTCCCTTACAACTACTAACTTTTCTTGACGTAATAAATCTGTTTTAATATAATTAGTAAAGATTCAGACACTGATTTAATTAAGCAATTAAAAGCACTATAAAAAAGGAATAATGTAATAAGAAAAATATATACTTTCTAATATTACGTGTGCATATATATAAGTACAGATGCACGTACTTTTATACACAAAAATTATTTAAATAATGTATTCGTTGTCGTAATTGAAATAGACATAAATCTCAAATATATATTAATGTCATTAAAGTGAAATTTAATGATCTTAATTAAATGAGTTATATAATTTAACTATAATACATTCATATAATTGTTTATCAGTTGTTAACTCAGAAATTGTATTTAAAATATGTGACTGTCTTCAACTTTCTTTTTTTCTTTCCTTATTTTTTTGTATATAGTTTCCACATACTTTATACATTATTTTACTAAATTCTAACCTTGAAACCAATTATCTAATAGATGATTGGTTTAAAAAATTTTGGAAAAAAAAAAAAAACTGTGATAACACTATTTCAAAATACATCAAACAATGTTAAAAAAATATGATAGAAAATTGATTTATAAGAAAAAACATTTTTGAAATTATTTGCATTAATAATAGCTTATACATAAAAGAAGGGGGGGGGGAAAAACCCAAGAGAAACATGCTTAAAAAGAAAATAAATCAAATATAAGGAAATCTGATATAGAAAATATTACTTATATTCCAGAATAGGAATAAAATAATATAGTTTTAAACTATAACTGCAAAATGTTTATTGTTTTAACAAGTGTAAATATAAAAGTAATGATATATATTCTTCATTATTATAAATGAACTCATACATAATAATTTGATAATTGTAAAATGATTAAAAACATTTATCAGAATATTAACCAGAGATAATTAATAGATAGTTAATTACAATGCATTGAGTAAAATTAAAAACTCAGAAAAAAATGTTTATTAAACTTAGCTTTATTCCATAAAAATAGCTAATATTTTTTAAATAAAGTGAAAAATATTCACTTACACCTTTGATATAATAATTCCTTGCATCATATAGATTAGCTTCAAATTTTTGTATTTCTTCATCAGATAATATATTATTTAAATTATTCAACTTTTTTTGTTCTAAAAAGTCCGCAATTGTCAACCAAAGCCTCCATTGCCAATTTTGAATTCCAGGAAACACTAGAAAAATGTTATAAGTTTAAGTATAAAAACAAGTATTACAACTCAAATATTACCAGAAATATAATTTTCCTTTATTTATTTTCATTAAAAAGTCTAGATGTGAAAATTTTCAGATCATGTGACCTTAATGACAAGAAACAATTTATAAATTTGAAATCCCTTTACATTTAATGGCAATTTTATAATATACTGCGGAAAAAAAAAGAATGAAATGGCTTTTTTATTTTAATGGAATGTAGAATGATCCACACTGACGCAAACTAAATTTCCAGGATGTGGTAAGTGAACAAAACCATCAACACAGAAAAACAAAAACATATAAACTATTTTACTGAAAAGCTTGCTTTCAGCATTATTAGATAGAAGTATGCTAATAACAAAAATTTAATCTCAGTAAAGGATATACTTATATAGTAAAGAATATCAATTTTATAGAATGCACTGGGCTCATACATATTCTCAACTAACACATTCCAGGGGTTTTTAGGAATGATACTAATTTTTTTAGAAAGTGATTCACATGTTACACCTATTATTTTTGGTAAAAATATTCTTATGTACCCTAAAAATTTTTCAATTATATTCTCAATAATGATAGTGATAAATATTTGCAAAAATTAAAGAATGTTTTTTATTTAAATTAGATTTAAAATTAATGATAATTTCAAAACCACTAACTGATTTCATAGCTATAATAGAAAGTAATTCATTAAAAGACATTGAAAATTTTAACATCAATTACTTAATTACAGTATAAAATAATGGACATAAAATTTTTAGGTTTGTTTACATGGCTCTTTTACACTAATATATTGTAGAAAATT
The DNA here is from genome assembly GCA_026290005.1 of Latrodectus geometricus. Lineage (NCBI taxonomy): Eukaryota > Metazoa > Arthropoda > Arachnida > Araneae > Theridiidae > Latrodectus > Latrodectus geometricus. The sequence continues at coordinate 71,513 of JAPDSC010133043.1, read as the reverse complement.
AATATATTTTAATTTTTGATCAAATTAAAATACAGATAGAATATGATAAAAAAAGAAAATTAAGTAAATTGGATTGTTACTTACATCAATGTTCAATTTGAATTTTTAATCCTTACAATTAAATAAAAAAAGTTAAATTCTTTATTTTTAAACTTCTCAACTATTACAAATACATATTCCTGACTTATTTAGGTACTGAATTATTTTATAAATTGTTTAACATTACCAATACTAATTTTTGTTTCTATAAAGTTCTATTATTGTATATATTTTTTATTTAATAACAAATGTTAAAGTCAGTTCCTTTGATTCCCAATACATAATTTATTATAAATTTTTCAAGCTCATTTATGTCATCTTTAACATTTTTGTTTTGGCTGTAAAATCATCTTAATCATTGTGTAAGCAACATATAAAATTTTTTACTCTGATGACTTACTAGATGACTTTTTTTAGTAAAAAATAACTAATACAATAGTTAAAAATTATTCTATAAAACTAGATTTTAGTAAACTTTTATTAATGATTCTCATGTTATTAATGACAAGCGTAGCCACATCAATTAGTTTTTAAATCTTCTATTAAATTGTTTTTTACAGAAAAACTTTACTCAACAAAGGTAATAAAAATGAAAGTGTAATAAAAAAACACATTAACTTTTCTTTCTAAGAATGAAAATAATTTTGTCTATTTGGTAATAAATTAAAATAAAAATAATGTTTCTCTGATATTATCAAACTGATCTTTGTCCCTATTAGGTAAAAAGGACTAAGATCAAGACAATTTTAAAATTTAATAGGATGAAAACAATTACAATATAACTACAATTTCAAAATCATACAAGCATTCAAATGATTTTCCCGCTGTACGAAACAACAAAATTATTTTAAAACAAAGTCATAGTATGATTTACATACATTTGATAATGACAAAAAAAAAGATTCTAAATTTTACTTAAATTACTTTATTCATTACTTATCACAATTAAATACTTTGACAGGAATCATTTTCTGCCTCAGAATTTTACAATGGACATTTTTTTATTATGTTATCCGATCATTGATGTTGAAAGTGATTCACAGTTAAAAGAAAACTCCATCTTCATAAATAAAGTTATAACTATTACAAATTTTATTTTTAAATGAAACTTCCAAATTTCAAATATGAATCAATTCTAATTCTTTTTATGAATTTCTATACGTAAAAAGTTTTTCTATTTCATAATTTCTCATGACTATTTGCAATATTTTAAAAGCACTTAGTTTAATTATTCCATTTTTATTAATCTAAGTTTATTTATCAATAGTCATTATAGGCTAAATTAAGTTAAGAAATTGGAAAGGAATTTTAAAATACTAAAAAAAAAAAAAAAAAAAAAAAAAAGTCAGCACCATATTTAGATAAAATGAAAATCTTAATTTTTGTTTTATAGAAAGAATAAATGAATTGCTACATAAAATTATATAAGAAGAATAAATCACTTTCTTTTCTTTTTTCTTAAAATCTTTATATACACAAACAGCATATATCTTATGATCACTGATCAATCATCTTCAAAGAATGTAGAAAACAAACATTTATTTTTTTCAGACTTATTAGACATGTTGGAAATTCATTTCAACCTATGGCTGTAAAACCTAAAATACAATATAAAATTGCATTTTAAAACAAAGTCCATCGTTTTTTGTTTTTTTTTTTTTTTTGGATCAAAGTTTTGTTTAAATTATGTTATTATGGATTTGGTTACATCTAGTTGGGGCACCAAAAACTAATATAATTCCTCTGTGTCTGTTTTATTAGAAATTTAAAATATAAATAACTAAAATGAAAAATTCACAAAGTTAAAAATTTGTTTAAACAAAATAAAGAAATGAATAGTAAAAGAAGAAATAAAAAAGTTTCTAAAAATTATTATTTCCCAAGAGTCAATGCAAAATATTAGGAGTTTCCAAGACTGGGGAAAAATAATTAATTTTTAAGAACTTCAAAGTATTTTCAGGAGTTATACAAACTTTGTTTGCATAGCTTTCCATAATGAGAATTAGATTAGGAAATATCGTAGTTCATTCTATTAATAGTGTAAATAACAGATTCAGAATTACTGTAGTGCAGATTAAAAACAATCTTTCAAGCTAAATTCATGCGCTAAATATTTAAAAATGTTTGCAATAGACACTGTATAATGAAATATAAGACTAACTTTCTAGAAGATAAAACTGAACTAACAGAAAATTTAGATTCACAAGAAGCCTAACATTTTCAAAACAATGTGAAACAGAACTATCATACTAAATTTGCTCTTAGTTTTAAAGAACATTTGACTCATCATTAATTTTTAATATGTGAAATTCTTATATTTTTAGCACTAAGAAGAGTTCCCAGTATGTATTAATCACACTGGCAGAGCAAGCTTATATACATTAATCCTTTTTTTTTTTTTTTTTTTTTTAAATTTTTTGGCTATAGAAAAAATATGATGTAAGACATATTTTTCTATTTTATAAGTTTTTGACTTTTCTATTCTAGAAGTTTTACTACTTGCATTTAGTAGTCAACTATTGTTTATAACTGTTGTAACAACAGAATATGGGAAGTTTGTCAAACTTTATGCAATTCTATCATCTTCATTTATGCTATTTATGTATACTGGCATGTCCTACCAAACTGAGCCCTAATTTCAATCCACTTACTTTGATTTTAAGCTGTTTCTTTGACTCATTCACTTTTATCAATCAATACAGTAAAATTATAGATAAATTTAAAAAATTAAATTAATAGACATAAAAAATTAAATATTAAGTTGGATTCTCAAGGAAAATATGAATTCAAAACCAATTAATATTTGTAAGTCGATACTTATTCTAACTTACAATCTTCATTCCATTTTCTGGGAGATTGTGGGGATACACTTCCTAATATGAATAATCTTGATGTATCAATCCCATGTTCATTTATTACTTTCTGTAAGCAGAAATATATAAATATATTAAAGTTTAGGGACATTATAAGAGCATATTTAAATAATTCAGCATTTAATGGATAATCTGACAGTTAATAAATACTTCAGTAGTTAATAACAAAATCTGATACAATGATTTGCAAGCGAGTTTTATTGAAAAAGGCAACAATTTAATCTTCACAATACAATTTATAAACTACCTTTCAAATACACTATTTAATTAATATAATGCAAATCAATAGTTGTGAAATATTGTTTTAAATTCAGCACACAGTATATGTTATTAAATTTTATAATTAATTATAGATCAAAGTCATCGTCAATTGTCATACCATTATAGAATTAATCTTTAATTTATTGCATTGATAAAATTGAATGGATTAGTTAAAAATTAACTTTTTCCTATAATCAAAACCCATAAAAGATTAGAATTTTATGAATTTTAAAAATGTGTTTATGTTACTTTTATTTCTAAAAAATAATAATTCTAATTGAAAAAATAAATATTTGTTGATATATTTTGGATTTTCTAACATTATATAAATTTTGCTTTTAAATGAAGCTATCATATTACAATTATGGATCAATTCTAATTTCTTCATTAAACCTTCAGTTTGAAAAATAAAATTCTAAATTCTGTTTAATTTTTATAATGTAATAATTCAAACAAAATGAAATTTCATGAATTCAAATGACATGGATAGGAATTGATTGTGTTTTCAATTATCATAGTCACTTGTGTATTTTTAAAAATACATTTATTTTAATAAAGATAATTATTTATATTAATTTATATTAATCTAAATTGATTGCTTGATTGTTGTCAATTAAATAAAAAGCAGATAAAAATTAATCTTAAAAATCAAAAATTTATATT
>JAPDSC010133043.1:20926-67667 GCA_026290005.1 Latrodectus geometricus | reverse complement strand
AATAAAAAGCAGATAAAAATTAATCTTAAAAATCAAAAATTTATATTCACTTTAATATAAATTTTTTTTAAAAGAAACATACTAGACAATATAAATCTTTTTCCCTTCTTTCTTAAAATTTTTACAGATTATTCAGCACTAAATAATTAGATCACATTATGATAACTAAATAATTAAATCAGATTATGATAACTAAATAATTAAATCAGATTATGATAACTAAATAATTGCATCCAAGAAACAGAGGTAGAAGCTTTGACTTTTTCAGCCCATTTCATAACATTGTAAATAAGATTTCATCACAAGGCTTTTAATTTTACAATTCAACCAAAAACTATACATAATACACCCAAACTGCACTAGAGAATAGTAACCATGTTTTTTCTGTTCTTTTTAAGCTTTGCTTGCAATGTCTTATAAGGGTAACAAAACTAGCATTTTAATTCTTTGAACCATTTCATAAGAAATTTCAAGAAAATGATATTTTTAAATAAAAAAGTAAAAGTCAAAAGAATAAATTAAATCATTTTCAGGAGTTTACAGGACTTTGAAAAATAACCAAATTTTTAGAAATATCAAGGAGTATTATGAACTGTGATTAAAAAAAAGAGCTATGATTAAAAGTTTTATTTTGATAAAATTTTTATTTTGTATTATTATTTTTAAATAAAACTTTACATAAAAAGTTTTTAAGAAAATTAAAATATATTCTTCACATTGATATTCTTTCAAATATTTATTTACATACATTTCTGCCAGTTGTATAATTTACTGCAAATAAAAATAATGGTTTGAAAGGCATTTTGATAAAAATATCGATATTTAGATAAAAATACTATATTTCAAGTTAAAAGCTGAGCATTTACAGCCAGTAAAATAATATTTAAAAAAAATAAAACTGTAGAGAAATATAAAATTGCAAGTATAATAAATTATTTATTGTATCATGTAATAGAAGTGTAATTGCACAATAGAGTAAACAAAGCAAAACTTTTTATTAAAATTTTAAATTACAATCATAATCAATAAAGCACTATAATGGACTATCTTTGTAAATATAAATTATTTTTAAAATTTATTCTAAATCCAACATCTTAGAATTCAGATTTGTTCACATACGTCATTGCTTTACTTTATCAAAAGGTACGAATAACAATGGACAAAAATTTCCAATTTTGACGTTTGATTATGCATTGAGAAACAAATATTCATAACTATTAAAAATAAATACAAGTTAATTGGTTTAGAATTTGCTCATTTCTGTAAGCATGTTGTTCATATTAATTTTCAGCTAATTATCTTTTAAACCAAATAATGGTCATTTTAGAAAATGCACTGAAATTTTAAAATATTTATATACATTTTTTTTATTTTAATGCCTATGATGTTTAATTAGTAAACATGATTTTAAAAATATTTCTATTCATTTACGATTTATATTTCCTTTTATTTTAGAATGAAAAGCTTAATTTATTGGTATTACATAATATTATATAACAGTGTCAACAAAATTAATATATTTTTATTAATTAAAATTTAACTCCAAATTTATCATACAAAGAAAAATGAATGTAATAATTCGATTTTTTATTTAATTTGGACTGTAAAATATTTCAAATTTTGTAACATTTCTTACTTCACTTTTGGAAATAATATGAGTGCTTTAATTTACATTGCTCAATAATCATTTTTTAAACAAGGTCTTACTCAACCAATACTTAGTTAAAAGTGGATTCTGAACTACTTTGAGCACTTAAACTTGAGGTGAGAATTAAATTCAATAAATTAATATAGAATAGAAGATCAAAATCGTTAACCAATTGGCTGTCAGGTATGTTAATTATAAATTAAAAATAGAGAGAAACATTTGGATATACTATGTTGTTTTTCCTTATTTTTCTTAGTATATTTTATCCAATGCTTATGGACAAGCAATGTATGATGAATGTTACAAGAATTTCTTGTAACATTCATCATAAAGAATTTCTTAACTGATCATTTAACTTGATATAATGGAAGTCAACCTTAGCTATAATTAAAACTTTTAATAACATAACATACCATATTTTCCTGCATATAATCCATGAATTATGTGTTAAAAAAGTTTCAAATTTCATAGATCATTTCAAACACCACCGCAGATAATCTGATAAAAAAAACATTTTCCATCAGAAAATCTTACAATAAAGTCTTGAAAGAAATGCCATTTACATTTTATAAAATAAATATCAGATGGCGCCATGACTTAGTTGATTTATTTCAACTATAATCCAATTCATTTCGGAATTTGTCCAATTATGTTCAAATTAAGGAATGAAGTTGGTTATTCAAAGAGAAAACAGTTGCTATTAACTATCGTTATTTTGCCTTTTGTCTTGACGTGAGTCATTTGTTCTGAAAATATTCGAGTTCGTATATCATCATGTGGGGTATATTTTGGTGATTTATTGGTGCAATGCTGGGCATTCAGCGCCATACTATGTTGAGTTTTTAGTATTAAACCATACTATGTTTAATACTAAAAACTCAGTAAGAAAATGCTAGTTAAATATATAAGATGGAAGGCATTAAAAATTCAATAAAAATTTATGTGAAAGATTAAAAGGGATAAAAGTTTAAATATAATTTAAAAAACCTATTGCACATAAAAATGAAAACAAATTTCTGTTGTTTAAGCCCAATTAAATCTGATAAAATTAAATTTGTGCTGTAAAAAAATACAAAGCGTAAATCATTGAAACAAACAATTAAAATGCGATGTACTGTATATGGTACATTAAACGTGTCACAAATCGGGATCACGATGAGGCCCAGTGATTTTGAAAAAATACATTTACTATTGGAAGATTGATAAAGTGTGCCCATTATCATTACACCAAGCAACAAGATTATTGACGGCAGATAGTAATTGCTGTTCAGTAAGTCATATATTAAAACCTTGGTAAAAGATTTGGAGATCAGTTAGCTTAGAGATCATCAACATATAAGGTTCCATGTTTTCATGGTTCCAATGCACGAAGAATGTTGCTGATGCAAATGTTAAAAATAGTGGCACTTAAAATACTTCCCTGAAGAATCCTTTCAGATTAGATCCTATATGGACATTAAAAACAAGAGAATTTAAAAAATTCTGAACAAAAATTGATAAATTTCCTCTGAAGTTAAAATTAAATAAAGTGCAAAAATTCCATAACGTCATGTCTTATCAAAGGCTTTTTCTATATTAAAAAAGATAGACACCAAATGATGTCTCTGCACAAAGGCATTCCTAAATTTGTGTTTCTAGGTATGCAATATTGTCAAGAGTGGACCTACCTTTCTGGAATTCACTCTGATAAAGTGATATGTACTGATTGTCTTCAAGTACATAAACCAGACGGGCGTTCACCATACACTCAAAAGTTTTAGTGAGGCAACTTATGAGAGCAATTGGATGGTAGTTTTGAGGATCAGTTGGATCTTTCCCTGTTTTCAATATTGGAATAACTACAGCTTTTCTACAGAGACTACAGTAAACATGTTTATTCCATATTCTATTGCATAGAACAAGAATGTTTTTTAAAGAATCATGGCTAAGATGACAAAACATCTTATATGAGACACCATCTGGTCCTGGATTAGTATTTTTAGTTTGGGACAGTGTTCTCTGCAATTCTAGCATAGAGAAAGTGAGTGTATGACTTTATCATAAATCTTTATAGACTTCTTTTCAGCTTGCTTTTTCGCCCTGGGAAATTGCGCATCATAAGAGGATGGACTAGATATCCTTGCAAAAGTTTCACCTAAAAGATTAATAATATAATATGGAGAAGAATATGTGACAGCTCCCCTTTGTAGTATTGGGATAGAGAAATCTTGATATAAACCACTAGATACTTTAACTTTCTTTCACAACTGTTTGCTGGAAAATGATATGGATGAGACATATTTTATCGAAGATTCTTTTTGAATTTTTCATCATACTCAACAAGCTAAAACTTTAGCTTTTTTTTCAAATCTATGAGGTTTTCTACAGTAGGAGACCTAGGAAAAATAGCCAACAACTTTTTCTGTTCCTTGTAAGACACCTGACATTTATTGTTCTGCCATGGTTTATGAGGTTTCTGTGAACTGGGAAGCACTTAGGAATCGTGCTTTTGACCTCATTCAGAAGTGCATCAGTAACTTTTTGCACAACATCATCAATGCCCTCGCTTTGAACTATGCAGTAAATAATCACAGCTAATTGGGTGTAGTGTGGTCAATCAGCACGATAATAAGAATAAGAAGAACATAAGATTTGTGTTTTACTTATTCTAGTTTGAGTTATAATTAGAGGAAAATGATCACTGTTGTATATATCATTTTGAATACTAAAATTTAATAAAGTAGAAGTACTGGTGAACAAATAGCCAAATCTAATAAATGGAAAATTCTGGGGGATTGTTAGAAATAAGTTATTTCTGTAGAATTTAAGAAGCAAATACTGTTATTCGGAATGAACTGTGCAATCATGCGACCTTGAAAATTTGTATTATCTCTATCCCATAAGGTGTTATGCTCATTAAAGTCACCAAGCAGTATAAAGAGTGTAGGTAGCTGATCCAATAGGTTGTTCAAATCACTTTCATGAACAACAGTGTGAGGAGGCAAATAAAGACCACAAATAGTAATGAGATTTTGTATGTACATGTTCTGCAACAACCTATAGTGATGTGTTAAGGAGATGCACAGAGCTAGGGAGATTACAAGACACAAGAATGCATACACCTCCAGATACTAGGAGTAACATATTTTCTCATACAATTATAACCATGCAATTTAAAACAACACTGAGACATCAAGAATACTTCCTGAATGGCAAAACACACAGGTGATTATACATATTATATAATAATGGTTTTGATATATTCTATATAAGTATGAAGACTTCAACAGTTCCACAGAAAGAAAAATACCATTAAATAAAACTAAATGTTCTGGCCTTGGAATAAGCCTTCTGGGATTCAGACGAATCTTCACTTTGGAGTGTTTCATCATCTGAAGCATCTACTTTCACTGCACCTTTTTTAGAAGAAGCTAGAGTTCTTTTACTTATAAAAGGTGATTCATGGGGCTTTTCTCTTGCATGCTTCAATTTTTGGTATCTTTGGAACTTTGAATATGCAAAAGTATTTAGATTATGTTTTAGAATGTTTGAGAGATTTATATTAAAAATATTTGAGGATAACTTTGAAATCGGAAGACTTAAGCAATCTGTTTGGATACAACAGGATTTCATATTTTTTTGACAGCTTGTGAATAATTAATACCTTGTAGAGGGGTACGGGAAGACACTTCACACTTTGCTTCGGAGAAAGATAAGTTTTATACAGTTTTATTTTTACAGTTGTAATTTCTTTTTCTAATATCGATGTTGGGCATGACCAGGAGTAACAGGGATGTTTACCACTACAATTGACACATTTTTATTGTCATTGACATGTACTGCTGTCACGTCCAATGGATGCACATCAGACACAAGTTAAGGGCCTCCAACAAGTAGTTTCTGCATGTCCAAAGCGTTGACAGTTAAAGCACCCTAAAGGCTTTGGAACATATGGTCAAACACTACAATTTAGATAACCAGCTTTAATAGACTGAGGTAGCGTACAAGTTGCAAATGTGAGTATGAGGTGTTTAGTTTTTAAAATTTTGCCCTTCGTCCTAATTGTAATGAGTTGTACAAGGCATACTTTTTGATCAACAAGGGTATTTAGAATTTCTTCCTCTGAAACATTGGACAAATCATTAGCTGAAATCACTCCATGGGATGAATTTAACCTTGTATGAGCAATACTATAACATCAATATTACCAAGACATTTCAGTTTTAGAATGGCTTTAGCCTATTTAACTGATAAAACTTTGATGAAAAGATCACCAGATTTTATCTTATGAACATTTTTGAGATTTCCAACTGTAGCAATAAGACTCTTATTAATTAAGAAAAGAGAAACATTATCAAAATTGCCTTCCATTCGTTTAATGACAAAATATTTCTGCTCACATATCATTTGTCGCTCCATAGAGAGTAACAAGTTAGAAGTACATTCAATAAAATTCAGGACCCAACTGCACCACACACCACAGAGTCCAACAAGGGGATGCAGGATAACTGCACCAAGGCTAGCAAGGCCTATTAACTTTCAATACAGCTCTGAAGTGATCTCCACCCTTATCGAGTCACTCAGCAGATATATAATAGCTTGATCAATTTAAGCCGATTGACGAGTTGGGGATCACAATGCATTTGCCGTTTACCTGAAGCAGAGGCCAAATTAATGTGTTGGTCTCTGGGAGCCTCAATTATCAGGACCCACCTTTCCAGGGACATGAGTCTCTATGCATGGCAAACACGTGAGTGATTTAGATCCCAGGAGAAGCTAATAGCAACAGAGCGGTGATAGCTGCTCAAGGAGAGTCCTAAACCTTTCACAATGCAACCACAATAGAGGGAGAAAAGAAAGAAAAAATAAAGAATAGGAGAAGAAAAGAAAGAAGAGGATAGATCATTTGGGTACCTTGGGATTGTGACACCTGTGTTTACTTAAAGAAAGTTAACCCCTTAAGGGGGTCATGTGGAAGGAAAGCATATAAGTATAAAAGATTTTAAACCAAAAGCTATAGAGAAGGCAAATAAAAAATAACAACAAACAGATTAATGTAAGGTGAAAAACAAAGCATGTGCAATGCAAGGAAAAGTTGTATCTAATACAAAGTTAAAAAAAATAATCTATTTCTTTAATTTAATTATTAACAATAATATTTTATTTTAAAAATATATCCTTATTTTAAGAGTTATTAAAAACTAAAAATTGAAAAGATTTACTAGAATCTTCTCAGAGTTATCATTATTGATGATCGATCTGGTGTTTTCATCTAAGTTTATTGCGCTATGCAAGAGGTGGATACAAACAACTGTTTTTCATTGTAGATGTTTTTTCTGTACAATTTATTACAATTTTAATCATACTATTATTATTTTTATATTTTTTTATTTTATATAATAAATTATCATCAATATATATTTTAAACTATTCATTAAAAAAATTTCCATGGATTATAAAACACTTTTTCTCTTTTATTTAAAAAAAAAAAAAAAAAAAAAAAAAGTTTTGAGAATAATACAATGGTGTTGATTATATACAGGAAATTACCATACTTTCACATTTTATGAAAACTGAAAATAATAGCTAAGAAACTTTTATATTAACTTAAGCAATAAAATCAATGGGTTTCAAAAACATGTTCTGTCACATGTTTGTAATATTAACATAAACTATAAAAACTTGTAATTTATTCTCATATCTAACTTATGAAGTGTGTATCTCAAAAATTAGTGAGGACATATTTATACAAAATGTGCTATATACTCCATATTTTAAACTTGCTCCTTATTATTTACATTAATTTCTCTCATCAAGAAAGGTCATCCACAGATGATCTTAATGAAAAAACTGAACAGAAAATTGTAGAATGACAACATACCTGGCTTTAAAATAGCAAATAGATGAAACAAAAGGCAATTCAGAGGAAAAGAGTTAAAAAAAAAAATTAAAGAGGATTTGAATGCTTAGAAATTATAAAAAGAACATGAAAATATTTTTCAGAATAATTTAATTACATATAAATGTGAATTATATTGTTTGAAAATTAGACAATTGTTTTGTAACATGATCTTCTTGAAAAACCAAGTACTATTATTATCTGTATTGCATGAATGGAATACAGGTGGGTACAAAATTTTGAAGAGTACAATTCATGTTTGGAGACAACTATTTAAAAAGTGCTAGTTTCAAATCACAGATAAAGGAGACATTGATTACATAGTAACCCATCATAAAAATTTGTTTATGATATGCTCATTCAGAATTAGGATGCAAAAACATTGTGGATATTCCATACTCGGTATTATTCAGAATGTTTTTCACATGACAAACTATATGAGGTATGGCATAATAATGCATTAAATGAAAGAAACCTTTAACTGAGGCAGTGTAAGGTATGAATGACTTAAGAGGTACGTATATTTGTATATCAATAAGGTATAAAATTGCCATCTCATGACATAAAGATATTTTCTTTTGCTGACTCCACAACATAGCTTCAATCCATCTTGACTGTAATATATTTCTGGAACAAATGAGAAATTTTTTTTTTACATTTATTTTTCTTCACCCTAAGAAAGTATTTATTGTCATATTCATATTTGGACTCCTATATAGGCAACACTTGGTCCTATTCACTTTGCATTTGATCTCAATGCTTAGTAACCAACCTATTTTGATCAACATGCTATTTTGATTTTAATGGAACACATACTGTTGGTAATAAAATTTATTTCAGAATTTTTAACTTGAGACTTTTCATCTTATAAGCAAAAATACTGTTACTGCACTTGAATTATGCCTGAGGAAACTGTTGTAGCAACATTTTCACATCAATTGTTACCCGGAACTAAAAATTTGAGCAGCTTGTCCATTTTGGACCTTGCACTATAAAACCAAATCCAACCAAACCGGAACTTAAAAATTAACTTCTTAACTAAAGCAATCAAAAAAAGTCTGTGTAATCTTGATTTATATGTTTTGCATAGTGTGATTTTGGAAGAAAAATAGTTTTTGGTGTAACAACATTAGTTAGCATATAAAATATTCTTTTTGCAGTCTATTTGTAGTTATGTCTTATTTTATGTAAATATCTGCATATTTTTCTTAAGATAAATTCACCTAATTTCATAGCAGTATATAGTAAAAATATTAATTTTAGCGCATTAACATAAAAATTTAAAAAATGCATAATTTACTTTTCAATGCAATGTTCAAAAATTCTTTATTTCAAATATTTTTAAGAATAATAAAAGTTATACTTTTTTCCTAAAAGTATACATTATAAGCTACTGAGATAGATAAATTAAACTCTGGTTCAATGGAACAATTAATATATTCAAATAATTAATTTAACATAAAGTTTACAGAATTGTAAAATTAAGTTTATATTTATTTTAGTAATGAAAAATATAAACTTAATTTTACAATTAAAATAAATGAGAAATTATTTATTTATTTTAATAATGAAAAGTAAATATAAATTATAGTTCACAGCTGTAACACTGTTCTCAGAAATTAATCTTAAAAATGTATTTTATTTTTGATATAATTAATTAAAATAATATTAAAATAATATAAAATCATAATAAAAATAATAAAAAATAACATAACAACAATAAAAGATGTTATGTAAAGTAAAAAAAGGTAGAAGAAATGTCTTGTTGATGGCAGAAATAAAACAGAGTAAACATACTTGTGGGTCTATACCATTGTATTTAGATTTACTCATTTTTTCCCATTCTTCAACTACAGGTGATCCACTAGATTTTTCAATAAGAAAAGAGCCTATAAAATCAGAATAAGTTTAATTTCAATTAAAATAATATAGAATTAAATTCTAAAACTTAATTTTAATTTTTAATTTTAATTATATTTTCATAGTAATGGTAATAGCATAGATTTCAATACAAATTTACATTTTTGCATCTTTTAGCAACATAATAATCAAAAAAATTTAAAAAGATATTTCATGTCAGTGCCTAAATATTCAAATTAATCTATTTTATATGGATTCATTGTTTTGAAAAAATTATATACCAAATTAATCAAAAATTTCTATAAAATAATAATAATTCTATAAAATTACAAAAGATTTTAAAAATAAATCAGACAAATATGTTGAATGACATTAAAAGCTTTTCAAATTCCAGAAGTCATTAAATACAGAGTAATTTTAATAAACTTTTAAAGAAATTTTAACAGTTGTTAAAATAATAGAAACCTCTCACCCATGTTTAACAAAATTATACACATTACTTAATAATACACCAATTTATTAATAATAAATAATTACAATTTTTTTCATAATGTATATGCTCATTTTGCTATTTTAAATTTATTAGTAATTTACATGAAGTCTATAATAATATAATCCAACACCACTTTTTGATATCAATGATACTGTTATTTGATTTTATTCTTTAAAATTTACCTCACAAAGTTAATTTTTTTGATATAGATATATGAATTAAAATTTTTTTTTAACATATTGAATATAATAATTAATATTTTCTTAAACAATCAATATATAATATCAAATATGGATAGTATAAATATGTAATATCAAACATGGATATTTTTTTGTCAATAAAATCTTATCATAAGGAAATTACACTTATTTTTTTTTTTAGGTTGCACAAACGTTTTCTTAAAGAATGGAGGATATAAAAGATAACTAAAATTTAATAATAGACTTTATTTGAGGAGTGTCTGAATTAAATGTTACAATTAAGAGTCCTTTAAAAATATAACTGCTGAAAATAAAATTAAAAAAAATGATACAAAATATAAGTTAATACAATTCAATTCAATTTTCAAACAGATAGAATTATAAGAATAGTATAATTTAAATTTAAAAATAAAACCTATTTACCTGAAATATCAACTTCTTCTCTAGTGATATATTTTCCAGAATTTTTCACACGATAGCTTTTACCCAATACCATGCCCTGCATCAAAAGTTGAATAAAAGGTTCAGGATGATTTAATAACTTTACTGAATGGAGAAAGTGACTCACAAACCTGGCATAAAACATATGCAATGCAGCTGAAAAAATCTAATCAGTAAGAAAACAATTTTTATAACCAAACTTACATGTTTTCATTATTCAGATATCTATGTGGTATTAAGAATTTTTTTTTTAAATTTAAATTTTAATAAAAATTTTGATGTGATATTTAATTAAAATACAATATTAAATAATTTAAGATTTAGAGACAAAAGAAATTTAAATATTAATAGAGAAGGACATAAACATCAAATGATGCCTTATATTAATGTGTTAAAAATAATCAAACAAACAATAAAAATAACACGTTAGTTACTTCACTTAATTTAAAATACTTTATTTTAAAGAAATGAATAAGTAAATGAAACAAGACAAAACATTAAACATTTAAAAAAAATTATTATGAAGACTAATTTATAAACACAAAGATCTTACAATTACAGAAGCATCAATAATAAGATTACTATGCAGAACCTATAAAAAGTTAAAAAATGCATTTCTATAATGTATGTATAAAAAACTTTGATTTTATTATTCATTACATTCATCAAACAAACTACCTGCTTCTTGTTTTTAAATTCCAAGTCCAAATGCATTGTCAATAGATATATTTATGAAGAATTTCTGTCATCCAATATAGAAATTACTATTGAGTAACATAGAAATTACTACATGCACGCATAGCTGTGCAGGTGAAATCTGACTATACTTAAGAGCAATATGCACCTAAGTTTAAGGGGTTTTGAATGCTTGCCCATCACCAAGCACCTCATAATTTTGAACCATGATCAGGTAACAAAATCACAGTTGAATTGGCACCCTCCTTTCCACACCCATACTACACCAAAGAAATTGTCACAGATACATGATACTAATATTTTGTTAACACTTATATTTTCATTTACTTTCTGCACTAGTTACTTTAAAACAAGATCTCATTTTAAAATGTACTTTAAAATTTATATTATTCTCCATTTTAAAACTATACTTATTGCACAATATTTTGAAACACATTTTTGCAATTAAATATGTTTATAATAAATTGAAAAGAAAATAGACTAATCCAACAAATATTTTATGGGTTGATTCACAGCAATCATAACAATATAAAAAAAATATATTAACAGATTAAATCAGCTATAAATTAAAGACTATCACTGAAAAGGTAATTTATTTATTAATATTACAAACCATGTTCTTTTCCACCAATGTATAAATCCACAGGCATTTCTCTATTGATTTTATTTACATCGTATAATTCTAATTTATTTTGAGCATCTAGATACCTTAAAAAGTACCATGAACTATCAACAAATGTATCCATTGTATCAGTTTCTCGAGTAGCAGGAGCACCACACCTAAAAGAAATAGAGAATAACCAAAGTGGTTTTAAAAGAAAATTAGTCACATTTAAAAAGTGAAAAAATTTGTACAGTATTAAAATAACTGTTATTGCCCATATAACATATTATGCTTTTGGATATTTATTTTAGATGATTCAATAATTAGGCTTAAATTCAACTTATATGCTTTAAGTTCTGAAATTAATTTTAACTTGAGCAATGAGTTAAGTATTACTGCATGACATTTAATTAATTTATCAAAAATAACTAATATACAGTGTGCCATCAAAATAGTAACATCAAGAAGGATAAGAAATCCAATTATTTATCAAACATTATACATAATTTAAATGTTGATTGAGTGAAAATATTACCTTTTATGAGATAAGAAAGATTATTAAATAAGTAATAAATGTCACTTTGGTAATAAGTATTGCTTCATGAAGCAGCATTGAATAAAAGACATGTTATAGGAGAATGGCCATCTTTGCTATATCTACACATAAGCAAAATTAATTTGGTAATTTATCAGAAACTATGGTCTGAACTAGTGATCTTGGTCATACCAAAAATCACATGTTCAATGGGCAATAAATTTTGAGAACAAATAGGACAGAAAAACAATTCATTGGGTAAGTAGAAACTGTGGATATAATGTGCTGCCTGTGGTTGCCTATTGCACTTTGAACTTTTTTGTAGGCGAGACTAGGAGGTAAGAAAGAGCAGGAAGCACTATCTTCAAGACAGAGCTAACTAGTAAATATGACAGTAAAGTGCATTGGAAAATGCAGGTATGGTAACATGTACCACTCAAAATTATAATATTAGATGCATAATCAGTATGGTGATGCATTGGATAATAATTCAGGCATTTCATACCATAAAACTTAATCTGACAATATATTGTGTTGCAAGCAGAAATAAAATTTTATCTAAATAAGCAGAAAAAAAATTTAGGTCATTCACAAATCTTCATCAACTCATTCATTGCATTATTGCTGACTATGTATTAAATTGCATGTGAAAGACATAGATAAAGTTATGTATTTTTTAACAGATTTAAAAGTTCTACTATTTTTTAGCTATATTAAATAATTTTCTTAAACTTTTTCATACTTTAAAAATTAATAATTTTAACCGATTTGATTTCTGAATTTATTTCATTTTATTTTACTTACTTATTATCATTTTATTTTACTAATTTATTTTAGTAAATTTAATATCTACTTATAAATATTAAATTTACAATTAATACCTAATTTATTTTACTGTTGTTCTTTAAATGTTACCAATTTGTTATATTTATAAAACATAAAAAAAGCATTTCTTTTGACTGAAAGTATAGTTTAAATATTCAAGAGTATAATCATATTTTTTTATTGAAACAAGTTTATATTTTTGTTAAAATATTTGTTTAAATTAATATAAAATAAATTTGTGATACTTTAAAATTTTTTGTTAAAATAATAATTTTGTGTTGAAAAAAAATTCTTATTTTTGTTTCTGATATTAAAATTCAAGTCATAGTCAGATTCCAAATAATTTATTTAAAAAACAAAATATTTCATTTCATGGGAATATGTTGTTATATTTGCTTTTTCATGGTTTGTCATATCAGTAAAAATATTCGATCAAATTACAAAAATAGGCAGTTAAATGGTAGTAAAATAAAAAGAGTTTCCATAATTAAATATAAATTTAACAACAGTTATCTAAAACCAAAATAAAAATTTAATAGCAGTTTTTCTTTTTATCTAAAACAAAAATATATTAATTAAAGAAATCAAATAGATTTCCTTTTCATTACAATGATTTATAATAATGAAGGACTTGGTAAGTATATTTTTAAAAATAATTTCATTTTTAATATTAAAGTAAGTATTGCAGATATTTATATAGATTTATAAAGCCAATTTTATAGAAGCAAAAATAGCTTTTGATTATTTGACTATTGTAAATAATATGATTTAAAATATAAATTAATCATAATTTAAATACATTTTTAAAATATTACAAAATTAAAATATTAAAATGAAGAAATATATATATATAAAATTTTAGAAGCTACACAATGAGCAAAAAAGAAGAGTACAAGTGCTTACTTAGGACAAGTGGTGTTAAGCCAATTTTTTAAGCTTCTAAGAGAACTTGACTTTCCACTAAATGAAGTTGAATTAGGAAGTAAAACTGGTAAGTCTTTTTTATCAACTGGGACAACCTATTTAAATACATTGAAATAAAATTAACAACAATAATAAATAAATAAATCTAAAATTTTTATAAACTTTCTATTGAAATATATAAAATATGTTATTTTTTCAAATGATATATTATTTAAAACATTAGTAACAATAAATTATATAGTTTTCCCCATCACAGTCTAACATGTTTATTCAAATTTCGTATTTTTCTACCGACATATTTATTTGGAAATAAATTCATTATCTTTTTTTACCAATAATTTAAAAAAATTTGAATCAATAATTTCTTAACCTTTTCATATTTAATTACAAAAGTAACAAGCTTTTACACATTTATTAAATTTTAATACAATTTAAAATCAACTAAAATATCACAGCATATAAATTTTACAAATAAAGAAAACAGAAAATTATTAGAGATTAAGTTATTACATATTTACTAAAAATATTATTTAATAGTAAAATTTTAATTACAAATAATTTTCAAAGTTCATAAAATATACATAAACAATTAAAACTATGTTAAATAAAATAAACAAATTTATTAATGTAGTACCAATTAGAATTGCCAAGGTCTGTTAATAAAATATAAAGTAAGGAAAAATTCTTATTCACCTTTATGACAAATAAAAAAGGAAGAATTAATTCATTAAAATAATTCTTCATTGATTAATAGAATTCTTAAAAATACACACAATAATTAAATAATTTTAACATAGATTTTGATATTTCAGAAAAAATTAATTTCATGATTTTTAATTTTGTTTTCAACAATTAAAATATAAATAGAATTTACAGTTATTTTTGCAGAAAAAATTGGCATTTTCATGTTTCTAATTTATATTTCATGTTTGATTACACTAACATACATATAGAATTTTGAGTAAATAAAACATTATATTTCTCTTTACTATTGCCTTTAGAATAATTAGAATATAGAAATTAAGTTTCTTAATGTAAGAATATAATATTTCACCAAATAAATTAAATATTGTCTCAATGAGTTTTAAAATTATTTAATACAAAGAATAAAAATCTTGTGAATATTATTTACATTTTAAAGTTACAAAAATCATTTCTTTAATGCTAATTACTTTTACTGCATAAAATTTATAAGAAGTAGCAAATTTAGTGGGTACATATATAGTTCTTTATTCTAAGATTTTGATATTTTATTTTTCATTTATATGCATAATTAAAAGAGAGCATGAAAATATTAACTTACTTTGCATGAAGAGCAATTTATAACAGGTATAGGAGTTCCCCAATAACGTTGACGAGATATTAACCAATCTCTTAATTTTTTACTAGCTTGATAAACTTTAATATCAAATTTCTTAGCAAGATCAATAACTTTCTCTCTAGCATTTTGTAAATCTAATCCGGTTAACTGTATGAAAAAAAGACAAATTTTAATGATTCTAATTTGAAACCTTTAAAAAATGTTAATTTAAACATAGATTTTTCATTAATTTACAAGAAAACTATATTTCCAAATATAAATCAGTTCATAATATACAGTCAATTCTTATACATACACTTCACACTAACATGCTTTTCTTTAAATTTACACTTTAAAATTACTTTTCTCATTTATCTTGTTTAATTATACTGCGTTAAATTCATTCAGTTACCCCCTACCATTTAGTTATTTTGCACAGTTATATGTATTTTTCCCTATAAATAACTTATACTAATAGCTAAATAAACTTACATACTTTTATTATATAAATTTTTAATATTAAACCACATAGTCTCTTTCAGTATTCCTAAATTTTCTTCATTTATTATGGTGTTGAAGAGGGGGGGGGGGAATATTTTTTTCTAAAAATTATAGATATTTCAACTATAAAATTTTTTTTATCTGAAAAGAGAACTTAGATCTTTGGTTACCATTGAACTAGTACAGTTATTTTTACAGAACATGAGACTTTACCAAATCAGTAAGAAAAGACTTTGTTGAATCACAAATCCTCCTTGTGATTTTACAAAATAAAGATCACGTGTAATTAAACATTACTAGCATGTGTTAAGCAAATACAGAATTTTCAACTGTCTTTCTTTAAATATAATTTAAATTATAAAAAACAGTTTTTAAAATTGTGTTTTAGTATTTTTCATATGTTTTTTTGTTTCATTTATTGGGTGATTTTCAACTATTGTAATGCAGAACTTTTATATGCCAACATCAGTTGTTGACTAACCAAATGTATACTGTTTTTATTATAAATAAAGTTGTTTAAAGAAAAGTACACTGAAAAAGAAAACTGTTGTTTTTACAGTTAAATACCATTTTTTTACATATAAAAACCATTATATCATTATTAACTGTGACATTTTATAAAGTTAAATATTTGCCCCATGTGAAGAAATTTCAAGTGTTTCCAGTATTCTTAACTCCACCTCTTAACCAAGTAATGTATCAAGGAAGTGAAAAAGTATGATAGTTGTTTTACTTTCCCTTTTTTACTAACAAATGGCTGCAGTAAATCATACAAATCTGGAGATTCTAGTTTGTCTGCCATTATTCACAATTTTCCTCTCATTGAAAGTTATTGACATTGTTTGTTCTCCATAATTTCTCAGGGATATTCCATGCTACTTTATATATATGTGTTAAATAAATGATAAAATCCTCCTGACAAGATACTAAATGATAAAGACTGAATGATAAGCTAAGCAATCTTGATATATGGATATAGCCATGATTAGTAATAACAGAACCTTAAAAAAATGGATAAATGGTTTAAAAAAAAAAAAAAAAAAAAAACCTTAACAATGATAACCTTAAAAATCAGGGCTAATGAGACAATGCCCAGCACAAGTAAAGATATTTCTTGCACCAAAAAATATGTTGTTCATCAGAAATACAACGATGATTTTTTTGAAATTTGAATTTAAGTCTACAGTGGAAAATAATATGGTTGTTCCCACATTTGTGATAGTAAATTATCAAATAGTTCTTTGGTTCTGAGCAAGCTCCAACATCACTTGCTGATTAATTATCCTTCACTTTCAACAAATGATATAAAAGCTACTTTGAAAAGTATTTATCTTTAAAAACCACACAAGTAAAAAATTTTTGAAAAACAATTCAGTGGGTCTGAAAAAGCTCAAATAGTTTCTCATGAAATAGCTGAATTGCTTGTAGTTAATTGATAAATAAATGCAAATTAAAACCTCACAATTTGATTGAAAAAATTATATTATCAGATTGTCCCAAAATGTTAAATAATAAGTGGAGAATCAGCAAATATTGAGTATTTGAAAAATATCACAAAACCAAAGATATGTCACAAAATATTGAATATATCTATAATTCTGTAATTTTTGATAAGCTGCAAAATTTCTTGAAAATTAAAATTTTGCTCTACAAACTTGTCAGAAAAGCGCAATTAATTGTATTTGATTGGTTTATTCAAGAAAATAAAATTAATCAATTTTTATTTTGTCATGAGTTACCTAATTTTACAATTGGCAAACATATTTTTGATGTAATTAATTCAAATTTGGAAGAAATTAGGACATCTAAAAGGATATGTAGCACATGTTAAAGAACTGAATGAGAATGTATTAGTTACCCATCGTTTCTGGAATCAAGAAGTACTCGTTACAAAATACTCACCATAAGAATTAAAAATAGTTCTAGAACAATGTGTTAAAATGATTAATTATATAAAATTAAAACCATTAAAAAGTCATTTATTTAATAATTTATGCTAAACTATGGAAACTAAGTATGGATTTTTGTCTCTGCAAATGGAAGTAAGATGATTATCCAGATAAAAAGTTCTGTGTGCTAGAATTAAAAGACAAAGGAAAATATTTTTTAAACAAAGAAAAATTATGATTTCGTCCATTTGTTGGAAGATGAAATATGGTGTGCTATACTAGCTTACTCATGACACTTTTGTTATTTTTAATAACATAAATTGAAATATGCAAGGACCTTAAAAATATATTAATCTCAACAAATAAATAAACCAGTGAGATTTAAGAAACAAATAAATAAGGAAGAATAAAGCCCAGGAAGGCAATTTGGAAAAGTTTGAGTCAGTTCCAAAAAGTTTTAATAAAACTATTTATAAAATTAATGTTGACCTTTTGACAACACTATAAAAAAATATTCATTATTTCCCAAATTAAAGTAAAAAATATTTCATATATTATAATATTTTTTGGAATTCATTTGATAACAAATACTTCTATATTTGAATTAACTTTGAATGAAGAGGAAGAACTAATTTCTCTTTGTAATTATTGAATTCAATCTTAAAATGTTCAGAAGAATCAATTCATTTTGGATTAACATTAGATGCAATTGTCATAAAATAGAAAAAAAAAAACAACTTTAAAATATTACAATTTTCTACATCTTACTTGTAAGGTTTCAGATTTTCAAAATTAACTATCATAAAAATGAAAAAGAGATCTAGTCTGTTTTATGCAGAAGACAATATGGAAATAACATTGTCATTTTTATGACCAAATGTAAATGAAATTATTAAAGAATATCAAGATCACATTTCTCATAAAAGGTATTCTTTTTATTACCTTGTCCTTATAAATTATCTCTTAATAAATGTGCAATTGTTTTAATTGTTTTTTTACAGTATACATATTATATTGTTTTATTTTACATTCAAAATATATTATCATAAACTATTTTACACAAGTGTGTTTTAAGTTTTTACAACAAATATATTATAAGTAAGTACACTTTAAACTTATTTTTTTTCTTTGTGTGCTGCCAAATTTTGAAGTTAAAAGTGTGCTGTGACATAAAAAGTTAGAAAACACTGCATTAATTCCTCTTAAACTGTAAATGATATTTAGTGATGAAAACTACAACAATATATATATATATATATATATATATATATATATATATATATATATAATTTCAACATCTATTTTCTCCAACATATTTTAATATGGCCATTTCAAAAACACTAAATGGAATTCTCAAAATAAACATTGCAAATTAAGGAAGTTTATAGTCAGATAACAAATTACTTCATGTCAATTTAAAGTAAATTGATATAAAAAAATTAATTGGGTTTGTAATCCATTTGTGACAATGAATACTCCTGTATTTGATTAACTTTGAATGAAGAGAAGAAAAAGGAAGAATTTATTTTATAATCAAAATAAAACATTTAAAAAATGAATTTAAAACCTATTTACAAAAATCTATAGACAACAATTAAAATAACTAATAAATAAGCATAAATCTAACAAGACTTAGCATAGTCTTAATGCAAAGTACTATTTGTGTACATACAATGCTTACAAAATTAGCAAAACTTTCATATAAAAATTTAAATAAAACATAATTTTAATGTCATGGTTTAATTTAATGTCAAGAAATATTAAAAGAATAATATAAAAAAATATTAGATATATACTTCTCCAGAATTTTTTAGCTTATTAGTAGACCTATCAACTATGTCAACAACATTAATTTTATGTGCAGCAACAAATTCTGCAACCTTTTCATCACCCGAATCAAAAATACCTAGAAAAATTAGAACAATTTTGCATGAAACAAAACTTATTTAAATAAAAATATAATTACACATTTAAATATTTTTAAAATATTTTTAAAATTCTAAAATGAAACACAGAAAAAATTTATAATATATTTGAAAGCTTGAATTAGAAATGAAATGTACTTGAAATAAGTTCAATTAAATAATCAATACAAATTCAAAATACATAATGCAAAACATTCTTTCTTAATAATTTATATACAAAAAATTTGCAGGATATTTGCACTTAGATATGAAACGATAATATGTAAACAATGGGAAAATAATTTAATTACATTGAGTAATATATATTTCAAAGTAAAGTAATAATAAATCCAGGATTTTAATAATAAATTTAATAACTTTACAAAAATTTTTGGGAAAAGAATATATTTTTCAGCTGTGTGTTACACAAATTGAAATAATTTTTTTAATTCATCAATCCAATTATCCCCATTAAATATTATTTACTAGTTTACATAACAAGTACAATATCATTGCTAAAAATCATATTATTAATAATAATAAAATTAATAAACGAATTTATACAAAAATTCCAGAAGAATGACACATTAATTTTAATATAATTATATTTTTAAACTAATATTTATTATTAAATAATTTTATAACAAGTATTATATAGAGAAATATATTAAACTAATATTTCTTATTAAATAAATTTTATAGTTACTTGTTACAAATTTTATAATTTACTACAAGTAGTTAAATTTTTCTCAAAAACCATTACCAAATACAACAATTTCAAAAGAATATTAATTTTAAAAACTATATGAAACAATCTATCAATAGTTAATCTTTATAATGAACAAAATATTTTAAATCTTTTTCAGAAAGTTCTATGAAAAAAGAAATTTTATCAAACTCAATCAAAAATAATAAATATAATAAACATAAAAATTTGTAAGCATTTTGTAGATAATTATATGAAAATATCTAAAATACTAACCCAAGTAAGAATCGGTAGCTGCACTGTGATCTAAATTTTCTGTAACATAAATAGGAATATGCATCCCAGTAAAAGGATTCAAAGCTGTAAGATTCAACATGTGATCATGGCCTTTGATTCCTCCTCCATATTCAGAAATATTAAAATGGTGATCTGGTGAAATTCCAATAAATGAAGCTCCATATATTAATTCAGGCATACCAGTCCAAACAGTTAAACAATCACTTAAAGCTTTGCCGTCACTGAAAACTTTAAAGTGAAATATAAAACCATCAGGTTCACCAATCCAATGCTTCTGAATTTTTGTAGCATCTCTCCATTCTACAAGTTTGGGATCATCTAGACCCTCAAACAAATTCTACAAAAAAAAAAAAAAAAAAAAAAAAAAAGTTTATTTATTTATTTTTTTACTCATTTTGAAATTAACTGTTTTTATGCTTAGATTTTTAAATAAGTAAATTATATTTAAAACAGATGGTAAAAATCAAAATGGAAATAATGTACAAGTTACAACTTAAAGATTCTAAAAATTTAAAACATTATTAATAAAGCAAGTATTTGAAAGAATTTTTAAATTAAAAAAATGTTTGTGAAATAAACAATTATTGTTACAACTTTAAACAAGTTAAAAATTTTAAGTGATAATTAAAATGTTTTATATAGTCAAAAATGATATAAAATTAATAGAGTAATAAATTAAAGAGATTTAGTTAAAATGGTTACTTAAAATACAAAAACGCTATGAAATTGCAGAAATTAATGTGCAGAATTTGCAAAATATTGTAACAAATAGATTTTCATTTATAATTTCAAATAGATAATTTAATGATATTGTAATTATTTAACTAAATGCCAATTTTTTTATTACATTTCATTATTTTTTTATTCATTTTTCATTTATTATAATGTTTCATTATTTTTTAATTGAAATATCCATTTTTATAAAGTTGAATAGTTGATATTTAATAATCATAAAAAGTCAATATAAATGAATTCTTACATAAAATAATTTCAAATTCCAGCATCTATTATAATATAACAAAGTCTGATTTTGTACCGATATTATCATTAGTAAAAGCCATTGAAAAAATTTATTCAATCAAGCAGAGATTATTTTATTTAAAAATATAAGATATTTTTAGATGATCACACATCACACATTTTTTGCACACATCATCCGAATGAAATATTTCTTTACTATTACCACATTGGTTGATGAATAGTCACTATCCTATTATTCAGTTTAGCAATAAATGACTTTGATACCAACTTGTGAATGTTAGTAGTGGTTACTAATCCTTTTACGTTAAAGATTCTGGTTGAATTAGTCCACATGTGAAAAAAATAATAAGAAAGTGACAAGCTAACACCATTTGTTATGATTGGAATTTTTATATGAACAGGCATATAGAACAAAGTATAATTCATAAGGCAAATATAAACTACAACTGTTTTGATATTCAAAATATAAAAATAAAATATTCTTATAGAAACTTATATGATTCTTTAACAATAAAAATTAATTAACACATTGGTTGTCACAAATTACAGTTGAAATGTATAAAAATTTGTTATTTGTCTTTGCTTTATATAATGCTGTATCACACACCAAAATTTCAAGCTGTGCTCATGATTTTATACTCTATATAAATGTCTAATACAAATTTATACAACTAAATTTGTTGCAAATCTACTTTCAGCAATCTCTGATTTCAAGTAAAGCTCAACTTCTCTAATTTTATACAATAAACACTAATTAAAACTAAACACTAATAAAAACTTGCCAGCAATACATTAAAAAAACTGATGAAAATTTTCTATTTTAATCTCTTTAATGCATGGTTATAATAGAATTTAATTTTAATATTTGAGTTTGAAGCATGATTTCTGAAATTTATTGTGTTTTATTGCTTAGTTTTGCTGGCTTTGATTTTTTTTTGTATTAAAATAGAAATGCAATTAACTCAATAAGAATGATTGAAAAATAAACTTGAATACAAGTTGATACGATCTATTTGACTTGATCAACATAATACAGAGCAGGGCAAGCAGACAAATAATTAGCACTCTAGCATTCTATTCAACAGTTTGTGGGTTAATGTCCTGCCTTGGTCATGGATGTTTAGAGAGATTCGAAATCCACTTTAAATTGTAGGTTCTGATTTAACTAGCTCTTAGGTGCAAAAAATGACTATTGAGGAGCAAACAAATCAAAATAAAACAGACCTTACATATGTGCATAATAAAAAATTTTCACGTGATTCTTGAATTCAATAAATTAATTTTATGCAAAAAGAAGCTTTTAAGAACCACATTATTTTATAAATAAGTTTTGCTGACTTTATAAATTTCATGCAATAAAAATATTATATCAGTCAGAAGCTCAAGAGAAGGATAAATAATTTGAGTGTTCAGTTAATATAAGAAAAGATTATTAAAAACAAAAAATTTAACAAAGAATTGCATGTAGTTAAACTTTTGACAGAAATGTATTTTTTATAATATAAGTTATAAAATATTTATTACAAATTTAAAAAACACTTGAATACAACAGAGCACATTAACTCAAATTCACAGATTTTCCTTATGAAATCACCAGATCATATTAAAGATCTACTATCAAAATAGTGGAAGCATGACAAAACAAATTCTATCAAAAATGTATAACTATTCCCTAAATGAGGGGAATAGCTAAAATAAGTATCTAAACATTTCCAAATAACTGTAAAAAAATATGAAAAGATAAAATACCAATTCATAAAAATTTTAATAACCTCTTAAATTTAAAAATAGAAAGAGTGATAATTACTAACATTTTAAAAATTAAATCACCTTTGAAAATTCAGAAGTGCGTAAAAACCACTGAGATAAACGTCGTTTTTCTACTTTACATCCAGAACGCCAGGAACAACCATTTTCATCGACTTGTTCATCAGCTAAAACAGTTTGATCCACAGGGTCCCAATTAACAAGAGCCTGAATAATTAATAAATACAAAAATAATAAACACATTCCAATAATTATTATTTGTGTCCTAAAAATAATATCAAAATCTTTTCATTTACTATAAGAACACTGACAAAATATCATGTATTTGATATAAGCAGCTGGATAGTTTTATTCAAAAATAAAATCATAAGCAAAGAAAAATTAGATAAATGTTAAACTAGGATCAATTTTATGAATTAATAAAGTTTTAAAATTATACTTCATTGCTATATTCAAATGTAACAAAAAATTTTGATATGGTTTTATAACAATTAATAAATAAATGACAATAAAGTCAATTTTAAAAGTAAAAATATATAATTTACAAACAAATCCTTAGAGTATATATATAGTTATAAATATATTTTCATGCTTATAATATGATGTGAAATTCCTTTACTCTTTAATAGAAAATGTATTATATCATTTTATAATGAATTGTTAATAATATGTACAGATTAGTGGAAAAAATACATTAAATCTAAATAAATTATTAAAATTTAAACAGACATAAAATGATAACTTTATGCTCATTGTTTTCAAACACAACAAATTTTTTATTTTTAAATTATTTAATTTTATAATTACTATTAAAATGCATCACAAGTCATTTTAATGCACTGTTATTGAAATACATCTTACAAAATTGTCTTTGTTTATCGAAAAGAGTAAAGAAATAAAATACTAAAAAACTAATATTTACTTATTCTTAAAATTAAAAAATCAAAAGGATTTCTTAAATTTCATAATTTAAAAACATGATTCTGCTGTCACTTATTCTGTTCAAACATTTATATATTTTGAGAAAACATTTTAATATAATTGATAAAATATTTTTAAAATTAAAAGTAGATAAGAAAATAATACACAAGCTTTTATGAAATATACTATCTTTTTTTATTTCACAAAGAGAGTGCAATAAACCTACTATATTTTTCTGTACATAATCTGTGAATTATGTGTAAAAAAAGTTCCAAATTTTGTGGTGCATATTATACACCGCCACAGATAATCTGATGAAAAACATTCTCTGTCAGAAATGATAACAAGAAAGTTTTGAAATAAATGCTGTTTGTGTTTCATAAAATAAGTAATAGGTGGCACCACGACATAAAACAAGTAACAGGTGAAAAGAATAAGTTGGGAGACAGTTTGAAGAAATTGCATTTTTTATTTGTATCACTTTAATTTTTTCATTATTACTGTTTCCTTAAGTATTTTTTATATAAACTTTTCGTCCTGCTTTTATAAACTCTTATATTGGTTCATGATCTTATAATGTGAAATTTTATTACATTTAAAAATGTACATATTACAGATCAAGCAGTAAATAGGTTTATCTTTTAATGTAGCTATATTATGAAATTCATATACATTATATATGAAATCTATATTATGAGATTTAACCATTTTTCAGTTCATCAATTGTGTCAAAAGCAGTAAAATTTTTCTGAAATAATCAATTAAAAACTTTTTTACACAAAATATGTTTAATGATGTTTGCGAAAGAAAATAACTGCTTCACACACACGCTCAAAATTACTATACTTAAATTAATTCCTTTTTGTGCTTGTATCTATGGTATCTATTTTTAATAGATATTAATTTTTTAAACATATAAGTTACTTCTAGCAACATAAAGTCACATCTCAGCAGGAACTCATATTTTTTTTTTATTTAACACAGAAACAATGTTTTAATAATAATCTTTAAATTTGCTTAATATATATATATATATATATATATATATATATATATATATATATATAGTTTTTTAAATAAATTAAGTGGCTTATAATGTTTAAATGAATATATCTCACTTCTTTTTTGTAAGCAAGGCCATTTTCAAACATCAAAAGAAATATATACTGTGTCCACTTATAGTAGGATGGATCACAAGTAGTAAGTTCCTAAAATTTAATTTAATTTAATATTGAACCTATTTTAAGCATATCAATCAAAATTATAACAAATATATAATTTCTGTTTAATTAAAAATACATACATAAAAAAATACATTAAAAATAGCATATAAAATATTTTTAAAAATGAACACTAACATATATCAAATCAAAATATTAAATTTATTGTTTAGCAAAATATAACAACGCATAATCAATCCGTATTTTATAAAAACAATGCTTAATTTTTTAGTATTGTAAATAATTTTCCAAAAATATTTTTCTTATCAATAACGATAAAACAAAAGTAAGAAGATAAATTTTTAAAAAAATATGAATACAATTTTTTCACACTTGTATTTTAAATTGTTCTTGATAAAAAAAATAATTACATCAATGATGTGTGAGTTAATTTACTGAAAATATATATAGCAAAATAAAGTAATATAACTTAAAAATCCTTGAAATCTTAAAAATAGCTCATTAAAAATATATATTATTTATAAACCATATAACCACAGATAAGAGCTGAAAAAATTCTAATCAGAAGCAGCAATGTTATGATAAATGTCAGTTTTGTATAAAAAAATCCCATTTTAGATATGAAATGTAAACATTTGAATTAATAATAAAATGATCTGTTTTTGTGAAAATAAAATATTTATCAATGTAATTTATAAAAAAACTTTCATAGTTAGTAATTATTATCATTTATATATAATAATTATCTGTATAATCTGATAACTTAATTAGTATAGCAAATTTAATATTTTTCAATTTACATAAAAGTACTTTAAATAAATTACTTGAGACAATATTCTAAACTCACATAGCACTATTCAAGATACTAAAAAGATAAAATTTAACCACGTACAATATAAAATATACGTGTAATAAATTAACTCCATACACTTTATAATTGCACACTCAACACAACAGATCAAACTTTTTATATCAAACAAAGAAGAAGTCCTATTTCTTTGAAACTTTATATTTTAACAAAAAACAATATTCTTAACATTTTATGAACATATTTTATTAAGATTAATTTTGATTTAATTTAGAAAAAAAAGCATCAAAAATAAGATTTGGAAGTTTCACAATCAAATTTACTAAATTAAAAAAATATTTATATTTCTAGACCAAACTTTTGTTGTTTTAATTTTAGTGCCAAGTTATAAATTTTCATTTAGTTTAATAAAAAAAAATGATTTATTAACGTTATTGATGTTTCAAAATTGTATGTCAATAACAAAATCGTTTAGATCAAAGGATGTTAAACTAAAATAATAATTACTTTTTAAATGTCTTCAAAAATATGTAATATTTAAATCCTTTTTTATATTTTTTTATTATGCAATCAAGATATAAGTATATTAATATTCTTTGACATCAGCATTAAATAGGTTAAGATATTAAAATATTTAAAATAGAAAATGTATGCTCTTATCTATCTTCTAAGTTTTTAAAATATCATGATAATAATAAGATTTTAAAATACATATATAGTGTTTAATATTTTAAAAAATAAAAATAAAAAAATTAAGAAAAAAATTAATAACTTATTAAAAGTTGATTTTAAATTCATATATGTTTAGAACTATTTCTATGTAAGTACATAACTATAGAATTCTCTTCATTGTTTTTTACTGATTAAGAAAGCAGTTGTGCAATAAATAACTTAAGAGGAGGTAAATATTCTCCAATGGCATTGCCAAATTACAAAAGCATTAAATTGGGAGTGTTATAATTTTAACAATAGGAAACACCTTTTCTAATAGAGTTAATTGATTTTTAAAACAAATTTTCAATTTATAATGATAAAAAGACAATCACTTTTTTTAATGGAAACATAAGTTTCTATAATTCCTGCCCCAAATCATAAGATAGAAATTGATTGGACAAATTTAACAAAAATATTAACTTGCAGCAATGTGTATAATGTATGGTTACTTTTGAAATTCCTTGTGGAAAAATTGTGCACACTCTTTACATGCAAACATAAACATTGTACAAAATAATAACCTTTCATGAACATATTCCACCATATAAAGCAAGGAATGTTGGATTATATTTATAAAAATTTTCATATATTTTTTCATTTGCATAACTTTTTAAAATACACTCACTTTAAGTTAATGAATAGTACACATATATTTTGTTCCTTTTAGAAAATGTTAGACATTAAAACTCTGTGATTTGAAAAATCTTCATCTTTGCAATATATGAATATCAATAGAAGTTATTAGCAGGGAATTTATTTTCTTTATTCATATCCCATTTACAATAAAACTATTAAACAGAAGTTGAATAACCTATATTTTGTTCATCCTTTCCTAAATGCAAATTTTTAAATAAACATGGAATTGAATTTGTGGAATAAAAAACATAATGATATAGCAAAAAT
This sequence comes from Latrodectus geometricus, assembly GCA_026290005.1. Lineage (NCBI taxonomy): Eukaryota > Metazoa > Arthropoda > Arachnida > Araneae > Theridiidae > Latrodectus > Latrodectus geometricus. The sequence goes on along the minus strand of JAPDSC010133043.1, from coordinate 39,691 downwards.
ATAACAATTATTGAGGTATAATATAAAAAATAAATAAAGAATTCAGTGAAGCTTAAGAACACTAAATTTTGTGGAGAAAAATAGTGAGGAATTTGATAGAAGTTTCTCATACTTGCATAACAGCCAATGAACAAATTACACACAGTTTGTTACTTTTTCTAATGAAACTAAATAAAAATCAAAACTTCAAATATATTAAATAAAACTTGAACTGAGAAATAAAAATTTATAAAATAAAAGCAGTTTCAGTGATAGAACTGGGAAAAAAATGAAAAACATAGGTAATTTAGGAATTTTGTTTATCAAAATAAATAAAAATACATATATCATTTAAAAAATATATACAGAAAAAATTATGTAAATTCAAAAAAGAAAAAATAACAATACATTAAAACTTTTCCTCTTTAAAAAAATGAAAAATCAAAATTTCTAGTAAATTAAAGAAATGTATTTTTTAAATCAATTTTGTCATCAATTGAATTCATAGAATTACATAATTTTGAACAATTAAATGGGACATATCAAATTAATTTTTATAGAATAAAACTTCAAAAAAATTTTTTTTCTTTGCATCATCACAAAATGTACACAGTTTTTTTGTGATGTTGCAATACAGCAAGAAATTAAGTTAATAAAATAAAAACGATAAAAAAAAAATACTATTTATTTCTTTTGCAGGGGTAAGAGTACTGAAATTTTTTTTCAGGACAATATTTTCAAGAAATATCAGGACATTTTTCAATAATTAAACAAAACCAATATTACTTTTACATAATTACACATTAATTTCTGCATTATGAATACAACACTTTTTAGACAGTAATATACTATTTAAAAATTGTTAGAGAAAATCAGAACTTTATTTTTAACCCAACAATACGAAAAATGGTACAAAAATTAAAACTTATTAAATTGTACATTTTTTAAGTTAATAAATTTTATGATAACTGCCTTAAATAATGTAAATTTATACATAATTGAATAATGTTCATTTTGAACTGCATGCATTAGCATTTAATTCTGATAATTTAATACTTGACTATTTTAGCTTATCATTGACAGATGCAATCTCTGCATTATAGTAGACAACATCATTTGTCTAACTTTAACATCATTCATATTATTATATAATAATAGTGTGTTTTTTTTCTTTGTTGTATCACCTAAAAACTTTTCAGGTGCACACTGATTATCAAGCAAAGTGTTCTTTTTTCTCATGTTTATTAGTTTTTTCTAACAAGTGGGATTGTTTATTTCTTCCACAAGTAGCTGTTATGCCTTCCTCAATCTTTCTTTTCTTTCCCATTTGTGTAGCATCTTTTGATTTTTCCATATATGATTCATATTCTGCATGAGTCAAGCATTTGTCACAACAGAATTGTTTATTGAAAAATATTTTTCTGGCTGCAAATAAGGACAAACATGTGTTTTTACCAACTTTAAGAAAAGTAGAATATTTATTACAACTCCTAGTAATTTTTATATTAAAAACAGTAATCCAATATTTGCAGATATTTTGGTCATAATCTTAATCTCTTACAAGCAAAGTAACATTTTCACGTTTGTAAAAAATCCACTTTTTATTCATCTGATCAATGTCTGAAGAAGTTTCATTCATATGCGGAATATGTTGAATTACTCTTCTAAATGAATTCTTGGACTCTTTTTTTTTTCTGTTATAAGGAGGCAAACTTTGAAAAACTTTGAGTAATGTATTTGTTAAAGGAAATTTTCAAATCAGAAGCTTAGAGGTTGCTATGTCTCTTGACACTTTGTAGAAACAATGTTTTATCAGTAAGCTTTTCCAATGTGGCTATTGCAACATAACCTATTTCGATGTTGTTTAAATTTAACCAATTTTTGTTTGAATGAATATTAGATTGTAGAAACTTTACTCCATTTTTTTCCCTGATTTCTTTTGGATTTGAAAATTCAAACATAATACTTTGAATAAATTAGTTTAATTTACTTTACATCACATGCGCTAAAGTATTCCTTGATTTTTTTGCTATATTTTTAACACCAAGATAGGCAGCAAAATGTTAATAACAGAATGGCAATTCTAAAACTATGTTAGTTAAAGTGCTAAAATATCAGAGTTACCAGAAATTTAATTTTATAGCCACATTTTTGTGAAACCAAGGGGTATCAAAATTTGCACTTTACCCTTAAAGGGTTTCAGCATTAATTATTTTCTCTGATGCCTATTTGAGAAGCCATGATTTGTTATTCACTACTAAATTCGATGTAGAGGAGTAACATAAAATTGATGACTTCATAGTAAATAAAGGTTTGATTTTTGTAACAGTTCACTGTTTTTTTGTGCTTTGTTCCATATAAATATGCAAGCACTTGTCTAAAACCCATATTTGCAACAATGTATTTCCTTCATCACACAAAGCTCTCCACAGAATAACGATTGTCAACACATCAGGACTGTCTTAATATGGAATTAATTTCCATCATGCACTCACAACAATTAATCTGAAAATTCCTTTTTCCTTGGCATATTTATAAGAAAATAGTAATTTTGAAACAAATGACATTCATAGCCAATGGTTGAAAATGAGAAGATGAATATTTGGCAACCTTATTTCCAGGTAAAAGAAGAAGAACTGGAAAAACGGGGAAAGTTTATCCTCCTTTCTTATTGCACAGAAAACAGTTAAAAGAGAAACTATATTCCTCTGGAAAAAAATTTACTACTGAAAAATATAATAAACATAAGTAAAATTAAACTTTGAAAGGAATTTTATATAAAATTCAGGAATTTCAGGATTCATTTTGAAAAATAAGGACATTTCAGGACGTTTTTTAAAAAAATCAGGTATTTCAGGACAACTCTGACCCCTGCTTTTGAAACCACAAAATCAACTATTTAAATAATATAGGACATTAGTAAGAATTTCTGGTAGATACAATAAAAAACTCATTAAAACTACAAATGAAAATCATAGTTCACTTCCATGTTTTCTATAAAGTAAGTAAATCACAGAAAGACAAGCGTTTTAAAATCAGTAAAGAAACATGCAAAAAATGTATCCACTGCCTTATTTCTAAAACATTAATTGGTGATGGAATTTTCATTTCTCATGATTCAATTTTCATAATCCATTTCCTGACATTCAATTAAATCAAGAAAAAAAATAATTGAGTCTTTGATGATCATCCTACCCCCATAATAATGAAGGCATAATAAAAAAAATGTGTACTTCATTTTCTTCTGAAAATTAAATGCCATCAAAATGGAAGGACATATGACAGTTACAATTATACACTAATGCCTTCCCAAAAGTCTTCAAGAAGTGAATATGAAAGGACTAAATGCTATATAATAGCAAACTATCTTCTCATCCAGCAAAATTGGGAGCTGAGTTTCTTAAACAAATGCACATCAAAATGATAGAAAACACATATTGTATTTATTTTATCTAGCTATGTGAAAATTATAAGCAATTTTTTAATCTAAAATAAATTACATGAATATCATTTCTATTCTAAAGAAAAGTGAAGGAGCTATAAGGAGAATTGCCATCAAATCCAGAAAAAAAAAATGCCTTGTAGCATTCAACCTTTGCAAAATTTACCTACAGAAATGCATTGATACAAGTGAGAACACTTTTAAAATAACTTTAAAAGCTTAGGTGTATTTCAAAAATACAAAATGAACCTTGTACAAACGATTACAGAAAAATGAATTAAAAAAAAATTGTAAGTAGTATTATATTCAAGTATTTTTTGGAGAAAAATTATAATTAAATTTAAAGGCATATTATTACATACAATTAATATGGTACATTAATGCACATGCACATTTATAATTTTGACTATTATCTAATAAAATGTTTAATTTTTTTTACATAATAAATATATGATTAAATCACCAAAACGACCTACTCTGTCCCAGTCAAAGCTGATGTTTAATTCTTCTAATTGTTGTTTCATTGTTTCAATATTTCTAAAAGAAAAAATTCAGAAAATAATAGTATGGTAAAAAAAAATATAAAAATAGATAAAAGCTCTAAATTATACGTAAAAATCTCCATGCTTTAACATTAAAAGTGTTGTTTCAAAAAATTAATATTAATAATACTGTTTATTTAACTAGAATTAAAATAATCCTACACAATTTATTCTAAAAATAAGGACATCTATTTGAATTCTACTTATTTCAATTACTTAAATAATAAGTTTTAAAAAACTGTATTATAAGTGGAAATTAAAAGTTTTAGCTATAAATATTTTCATAAAATTTTAGTAAAAAATAATAATGATGGTTATTGTAGCTAAAAATAAAATCAATTTAATAATAATTTAGAAATTTTAATTACATCATGGACCTAGCAGCAAAGAATTTTTATTTCAAGATAAATAAACTTTATGCTTCATAAAAGAAAGTATTAAGAGATATTTCAATCATTTTATTATGCAAGAAAATTTTTAAACATTTGTTTAAAAATTTTCTATTATCTTTTTAAAAATTACAATTGAAATATATATTAAAAAAAATTTTTTTATTAAAGAAAACATACATTTCCTCAAGAAAATTCACCATAATAAACATTAAAAAAAACATATTAACACATATTTCAGTTGCAATTTTAAAAAAGAGAATAATTATTGAGTTTCTTTGATAAACAACAGAATACATTTAAAGCATATATTAAAACAAACAAGTTTTAAATTAAGTGGAGGATAAAAAATATATGAGTTTGAATCTATAATGCTAAACATTCTTAATTAAGCTTGTACACTTATAGCTATTTAAAATGTAAAACTAAGATGCTTTCCTTTTTTCTCCATTGAGATTCCTTTAAGCATATTTCATTAGAAGAGAACTTAAAAAGTTTTTGGTGCTTGAATAAAAAAGATGTCAGTTTTAATTTAGAAGGTAAATTTTGTTCAAAATGGCAAATATTAGCATTAATCAACAATAGTGTTAAAGTTAAATAAGTATTTCTCAATAAAAATTGAATTCAAAATAATTTTTTATTAAATGATTTATTTTCAAATTAAACAGAGAAGTTTAGTAATCATTAAAAAACTTTTTCTGTTTTTCTGTCACTAGATGTAAATATTAAAAGAGAATAATAATTTATTTTCCTTAAATTTGATTAACTTGAGACTTTTATGTTTTTTAACAGCTTGAAAAATTGATATTATTTTCCTCTTTGATTCTATTTTTTTTAACAAATAATATTATTATTCAGTTTCAAAACATAAAATTAATCCTTTCTCTCTCAACAATCATTTAGATTCAATACACTTTTAATTTTATGACATTCCATTTAAAATGTAAATTTTATAAATAAGCAATAATATAAATTTTTTAAATTTATTTGCATCATTTTCTTGATTTGGATAACACTGGTGAGCATCATACTGCCCTTTAAAAATTATAAAGACATGAGAATTTAAAATTGTAAAATAACTATTTCTTTTTGTAAGCCAATTAACTTTAGTGTAAAAAAATTAACTATGATTTCATAATTGTTAAAAGAGCTTACAACAGATGTGATCACAAATTGATCAAATTTTTATTTTTCTGTAAATTTTTAAGCACATCTCAATTTTTTATTGTTTGAGAAGCATTGGGTCTAGGGCAGGATAGGTTTCTGGTCTTTCGACCATTTACCTTCTTTTCCTAAAAAAATTAGACTGGAGCACAGTAAATTGTTTTTGCTACAAAGGAAATGATGCATTCTAATATTAAAAATTTAAATAATTTATAAATTATTTATCTTAATTTCTATTTATAGCAATGTTATTTAAGAGCTTCATAATTAAAAAACTTCAAAGTTAGTTACTGGCAAAAGTTTAGAAAAAAATTTCTAGATAACTTTGAAAAAGTATTTAAACATGATTAAAAGAAATATAAAATTTGATACAATATTATCTATGTTACACTATAAATAAGTGTATTTTTAATTGTTAAGTTCATAATGGTAAATATTTGCATTCATTTCTAACATAAATTCTTGTTAATTTCAATTTACTTCTTAATAAAAATAATTTAATAAAATTTATTTATTGGAGATATTAATGTCACGGTCCTTTTAAGAAAATTTATTACTTAAAACGAGTTTGTACATACAAAAAAAGTTTTCAAATAACACCTCACACATTTCTTAAACTGGAACAGACATTGTTTTAAAAATAAAAGACAAAATTCCACATAAGCTGCTAATAATAAAATAATTTATGGATACAGAAACATTATATATTTTCCTTATTTATCTATGAGGTAAAAATATTAATTTTTAAAATATAGCATAAAAATAATATAAAAAAATTGCTTATTTCTAAAATTTCAATACAAAATTTATAAGAGAACATGATAATTAATTAAACTTATAAAATACATGAATTTTTTTACAAAAAAATTTGTAAAAACTCAATCCTGCTAGACATAAATATATTACCAGTTTTTAATATATATATATCATTAAGTGATAGACAGATGAAGATAACAATTTACATAAATTTTTAAATTATTAATTAATACTAAGATAAAAAGCATTGTTCTTAAAATCTTTCTAGAAAATAAAGAAATTGGAAATTACAGAAAATGATTTAGTCTTAAAATGACTTTTTGAGACTAGTCAAAGCAATGGATTTTCAAATAAACATAAATTTAAAGAAACTAAGAAAAACTCAAATCTTTTTTAGAAAAAATTAATAGAGCCTGATAAATCTTTTTCAGAAAATTTAATTCCAGCAAAGCTTATACTCAGTATGATGCATTATTTCACATTGTAATAGAAATTTTTAATAGTTAAAAATGCTCAACAATTTACAAAATCCAGAATTTCCTGAACTTATGATAAAGCTGAAAGTACAAAAATACATTGAAATTAAAGAATTGTTTCTAATTTAAAAACATAAGTTAGGCTGTATTTACTGAAACTCAATTCCTTTAGTTAGTAATATATGTGTATTAATATCAGTAATTTAAATCAGTTTTCTGAGCTTACAATTTATATCTTACAATTAGACTTTCTTACAGTTATACTTTAAAAAAAGCACTAAGACACATAATATATAAGAGAAAATAGTTTCAAAAATAGTAATGCTTATTAATATACATAGTACTTCAAAATAAATTTAAAGCAAATTTAATTGCCTGCCAGATGGTTAGTTTTTCAAATGAAGGGTTATTCGAAAAGCATTTATAATTCAAAATGAACTCTAAATTACTATATCCATAGTAAAAGGCAGAACATTTATTTCCAGTTTGAGACTTGAACATGTGGATAATAAAATTAAAATATAGAACATCAAACACTCAACTACCAACTTAACAAGCTTATTTAAGAAAAACGCTGTATTCATTCTATTTTTTATAACATACCATGAAGTCCTAAATAAAAAAGGATAAGTTTGAATAGCTCATATTTTTGAGCTATTTAACAGGTCATTTTATTTCAGTACAAAAATGATTTTCTTCATAAATTTGAATTTCTCATAAATAAATTATTTTAACTAACTTAAGATTTAGAACAGAACACGATTCAAAATTTTTAATACAGATAAAAATATAAAATTTAGAATTCATATAACAATAGTCTATATCTATGAAAGACACTATAAAATCTTCTATCACAAACTGAGAGAGAAAAGATTTTTTAAAGAATAACATTATACTAAGAACAATATCTAAAAACACATCATATATATCCTTCAAAAAATTACAACAAAAATTAATCTAATCAGTTCAGTTCTGATTGACAATGAAGAATAGATTTTTTAAAACTTATCTGAATACAGAGAAGACATGAAAAAAGTCTTTAACTATTAGATTTAACTCTTTCAAGATATTAACCCTTCTTTGCATGATTTTTTCTTTATTGGTGAAATAAATCAAGTTGATATAATTCATGTTCAAAATTAAAGGAAAAATGGTTAAAAAATCTTAGTATATATTTATAGTATAAATTTAGCAAAAGACAATATGCTAAAAATTTCCATCATCATCCAAAGTTAGATCATTAGCTTAGTACTAAATATAAATAAAAGAGGAAAATAACAGAAACACATGTTACAAACCTTTCTTCCACTCATTTTCAATTTTTTAGCAATAGAAACTCTAATATAATAAAACAAAATTATAAACGAAATCATACGTTTATTGCAACTACAACAAACAGCAGAATGAGACAACTTTAAGCTCGTTTCACTGATAATGACACTTGTTTATTTTTGACAGCTATGTTTCTTTTTATGCAATGGACATTAAAAAGGTATCCAAACACGATCAACTTAAAGTGAACTTGTTCTTTTATATAATTTTTGGGCATTATAGGTTATGATGGAAATTTCCACCACTATGCAAAGAAGGGTTAAAATTTATTTTTATTTATGTACAATGTTTCAATGTGTTTCAACATTAATATTTACAAATAAACAAGATTTTATAAAAGCAAAAAAACAACTACTAAAAAACTCTAAAAAACAACTAGTTAAATTTGAATTTTTTTCTTGTGGTAGGCTATTTAAATGCACAATATACATACACATTTCAAATTAAGGATTATATATTTAAATATAATCCTTAATAAGAAAATTTCCCATAAGAGAATAAAATATTTATATAAGAATAACAATTTTTACTTTTTAGTCCATTCAAATGGATGAATATTTCTTTCTATAGCAGCATTTTCTGCAGGCAAACCAAAAGCATCCCAACCAATAGGATGTATAACCTGTAATTTTAAATCAATTAAAACTACAATGAATAAAAGCATTAAAACCAAAGAAATGTAGACTAAATTTTAAAAAAAGATGAAAATTTCATTTGTAAAGCTTAATAGAAATAATTAGTTAAGCAAATATTTGTCCAGTCAAAACTTTGTCAATAGTGAAAAAAAGTAAAGCCAATAGAAATGAAATTACTATATTTTATGTGATTTAATATTTCATTTCACAAATAAAATCAAAATAAATCATAAAATTAACATTATCTTATTTAAGCTATTTATATAATTAAAATAATATGTATACACAATTATCTCATATTATGAATGGACAGTTGTAGTTTTAATACACTTAAACAGTAATAACATGGATTTAAAATCCATTTTATAATAGTCAACAATAGCTATTTAATTTTCTTCAGCTATTATTTAAATGTTTTTCCTGTTTAAAATAAGGGAGCTCAAATAATTTTCATAAGTCAGTTTGCTTGTTTGTTTTCAGAATTTTGTTATTATAATTGATTCTTCAATACTAATAACAGTAAAAGTCTAATTCTGATAAAAAAAAAATTAAAAAAAAAAGTTATTTTTATCAGATTCTGATTATCATTTGATTGTGATCAGATTTTTAGATTCCAAGCATGAACTAATATTTCTTCACTCCATTTTTTTAAAATCTGTTCATTTAATGTTATTGAATGAGAAAGCTAATGACTTTTTAAAATAAAAATAGAACATTTTTAATAAAGGTACTTACAAAATGACAAGGCATCATTTTTTACAAAAAGAATCATTACCTTTTTAAATTTGAGGAATAGTTAAAAAAAAATCAATCAAAGTTGTTTATTGTTATAAAATATCCTGATAAAACATATCTACAATATAAATTCAAACATTAATATGTTTTTTGTATAGAAATATGTATATGTGAATGATAGATCTAATTAGTTTCCATTAAAAAATAATTCATTTTAAATATTCTACATATAAATGATTTTTTAAAGATTTTAAATTTTCAATATATATATATAATAAGAATTATTTTTTATATTATATCATACATTAACATAATTTTTTATACTATATTTGATCCTGAACTCAATTGAATGACAAAAATGGAACATACTCCAGTGAAAATAATGAATAATTTTTCCTAGTGAATGAGAAGCATTATTCTAGTGATCACATGTCTGTCTTCAGAAAAACTGCTAATCTAATATAAACATTTAAAAATACTTATTACTAGAAACACAAAATATTGAAGTTATCCTACTTGCTAAAACACAACTGATTGAAAATTCTAGCTCATTTCATAGTCAAATGCAGTGTTTCTCCAAAAGAAGTATTTCTAAAACTAACAGACTTTTTTAGACATAGCCCCCTACAATGGGTGCACTTCTCATAACATAGTGTTATTGGCAATTGTGGTCACAAGAGCATTATCAATGGATTATGTAACAATAGCAGAAAGTAGCTTAGTCACATGAATCATGCTTTCTGGTTCACCATAATGACAACCATATCAAAATACACCTTCTCCAACCTAACATTTGCTTGATTCACTTATCATGAGCCATATACAAACCAATGATGATGTTATTAGCATTGGAAGATTTTTACCTTTAATTATCTTTGAGTACCTTGGCAGTAGGAGAACAGAACATGAAAGCTTTAAACTATTTTACTGCATTGATATATGTGGATCTGGCACATTTTTCCATGGTGTCTGTCTTCCTTACAAGAGATGACTTTTTTTAATCTGATGTCACAATATTAGAATTGTAAAAATGTAGTTCAAAGAACATGAGGATAAATTCCAGTTAAAGATCCACTATACCCTCTGTTGGAAAAATTGAATCCTTTGTTACAATGGAGCATATTTCAATATGTCGCAAGTGCTATTTTCATAATATATACTTCCAGTCTTTTGCAAATAACAAAAAATAGAACAACTCTCCCCACTAAGATTTTTAATGTTTAAAATTTCTACTAATATTTTTAAAATGTGAAAATGTCTCTATCCAAATAAATTTTAGCCAAATTCAAATTTCATTGAGGTTGTATAAAATTTGGTTTAGTTTTTTTTTTTTTCTTCATATAATCACAAAATAAACATAATTTATTTTAAGTTGCAAATGTTTTTGATTGTATCGATACTTAGATACAAATTTGATTAGAATTCAAATTCACTCTTCTATCTGAAAATTAAGCTTTGCACACAATACCACCAATAAAATTGAAAATGCTTTAGCACTGAGCTTGGCAGATTTTTATCTTACACTATGGTAACTTAAGGATGAAGAAATTTCAGGGAAAACTTTGCTCTATATGATTCCTGATGATGATAGGCTATGACTTTCAAGTGAAGAAAGAAGAATTAGCTTTTCTCACTCAATGAGATATGTATAAAATAGAAGAGAATGCATACTATTACAGAATGCATGTGTTCATAATAGACTCTTGGCTATTAGCACTGAAAAAGTAGCTATGATATATACTTTCACCTTCACTTTGTTTATTTTCATTTAAATAGATTTTAAGATAGAAATATTATAAACTATTCTGTTGTTACCTTGTTCAATTATATTCAAAATATCTTATAAATGTAATAAGAAATTCAAATATATTTTTAAATTTGAGAAATTACATATATTGGAAAGAAATTTGGTTTGTTGTAAAAGTTCAATGGAGAAACATAAAAGCACTTAAATAACTGGACACACAAATGATACTAACAATACAACAAATAACAAATGCAATACAAATACATAGCTGAAATTGCTTTAGGGGCATCATTTTATGCACACAATTATCTCAGAAAGCTATTGTCAAGCATGATGCAAATGCCTTTATTTTGACAAGAAAAGAATGAAAATAATAAAATATCAAATGAATAAGTAAATATCATATAAGACTTGGGTGTTATAAAACATGTAAATAATGATAGTATAGGAAGTGTGAGATGAAATGCTTTAATTTGAAACTATTACGCTAAACATAATAAACAAGCCTGATATCTTTGTTATGTTTAAAGTGGAAGTTAAGATATGGAAGCTTTTATTACATTCTATGAAGCTAATTTTTGATTATAATTTATTTTGTTTTATTCATTTTTATTGTAGATGCTAAAATTTAAAAAAATTAGAGACAGGGAAGGAATATCATTACTACTTTACATCTTGCGGAGATGCTGTAGCAAAGTAATAGATTTGGAACAAATTAAAATAATAGAAACACTTATTGAAATAATACTAAAGAATCATAGGAAGGAAATTGGGCATCAATCTTCTTGCATCATGCTTCTTGTCATTTGTGTGACTCATGTACAAATGGTAGGATTGAAAAATTAACTTTCTTTCCCTCCTATCAACAAGTAAATCGTAAATCATAAATCACCTTGTTACCCCTAAGACGTAATACAAAAAAGTCCACAAACAGGTTTCTAATATAGTCACATTAAACTCTTTAACTGCAAGAATCTGTTGAACAAACATGTATATTGCAATATAAACTTTAGTGAATTTGTGGAAAAATTTTCATTCAATTTTTGGCAAAAAGACAGAAAAACAAAAGTAAATATGAGAATAAATAAAAACGAATTTTATCACCAAAATAAGGACAATTACATATCTGAGAACAAAACTTTTGTTGGTTGGCTATTTGATCCCTGAAAGACATTAAAATTGAACAAATTTTAAAAGATAATGTCTTTTGGAAAACACAAATGAAAACCAAGTTAAATTATTTTTATTTTGACTGTCTTTTGCCAGAAATAATTGATCACCGTTATCCCAAATCAATGGACAAATCTAAATATACAATAAGATGCAAGCAAAAAATCATAAAAAAAATATTAAAAAAAAGCTAAAAAATTGTTAAAATTCAAAAAGATAAAAGTTTAATTATATATACATTTATGTGTGTGTGTTTGAATATCGATTTTGTACATACTTAGATTATATTCTTCTGTCTATAAAATAAATTGCTTGCACATTTCAATACTTCATCAACAGATTCATTTTTAATCTCTAATTTGCCTCATGTATACTTCTGATTGTATTATTTGAATTTCACATATGGTAATGAAATTTATTTTATTTTATTTGTAGATTTATATTTTTTTACTATAGAAATAAAATCTAATTGAACCAACGCAATAACTTGAAATAATAGATAAAAATATTTTTAATCATATTTTAAATTTGATTTGGACATGCATAATCATTTCTGATTGTCTAATTAATAATAATTGTGAAATGACTCAACATTTGTGAGGCATCTGCATATTTTTTTTTACTGTGAGTTATAAAAGCTGAATTCTAAAAAGCAAATAAATTATTTCTTTAGAATAACTAGACAGTTTTTTCTCCCTATGATAGCTGCAAGTAAATCTGGTGTCAGTTTCAAGAAGCATTTGTGAACTAGCCCTTCATTTCTCAACCCCTGCTCTAAGAACCCTCAGGGTAATTTGATGCTGCAGCTGTTACTGTGGTTACAGAGAAAATAGAAAAAACTCTTTTGGGCTGCTTTTATGATGTGGTACACTTATTTTTGCAATATAATGTGCCAAAACTTGAAAACTCCCTAATTTTGTGGGAGTGATTGGCAAACAATTTCAACCAATATGATTTTGAATATTCTCCATCACAAGCTTAACTAACACCAAATGGGACAGAAGACAATGGGAGTTCCCAACTTCCATTTTTCTTGTTGCTAAATTCTCAATAATTCAAACAACAAAGATAAATAAACATTATTTGATTAATATAATATTTGTCTAAATCCTATGAGCTGGTATGGGTGCTAAATACGGCACACCTATAGATTATTGTGACAGAACATTTCCTTGAAATTTTACTGTATAACCTGATGTGTGTATGCATTTGAAGAGTTTTAGAAACACTTGAGGCTTTTGCTGTTTTGTTTCTTTCATTTATGATTGAAATTTAAGTATTCATTATATTTTGTTTCAAAAGTATCAAATTGAAAAATATTTGAAATTGTATTTTATATTGAAAATGTATGAAATTGAAATTTCAAATGTTAGAGGTTATATATTGTTTTGAAAGTGTGTTAAATTGAAAATTTTTAATTTTAGTATTTGTATGTAAGCAACTGAAAATTATGGATAATATTAAATTAAATTTGCATTTTCAAATTTTTTAAATACTACTACAAGTGATGATTAGGTGAGAACTTTATGTATTATTCGATTAAAATTGTTGTTGTATGCAATAATTTATGTTATTTTTTAAGAATTGTATAGAAATATTAGATATATGAATTTAGGTTTACTGTTAATTGTAATGTTTGTTAATTACGAAATCAAGTTTCCATAAAAATGTATGCTTTTATATTATTGATATAGCTTTATTACCCACTTCTCTCCAAAATTGGATTGTGTTTACACTGATGTTTTTTAAAGTGTGGCAGCACTATCTGGTTAATTAAAATCTGAGTTTTTATGAAAATGTATATTATTTATATTTTTGATTTAGCTTTATTGCATGGTTGTTTTCCATCTAGAGTGCATTGATACTAATAATTATTTAAGTGGGTGCCACTATCTGGTTAGTTAAAATCAGAGTTTTCTTTAAAATGTATTTTATTTATGTTGATTTAGATTTATAGAGTTGTTTGTTATTGTTATGTAAAGTATATTTGTAAAGTATTCCTATTCTTTTAACTAACTGAAAGAAAATAATCATAAAAATTGGTTATGTATCTTTTTGGTTGAGTGAGGAGCTTGCTTAAGAAAAATGAACATTCTTGTTGGTGATAATGTCATTAAAGGGAATCCCAAATGCTTTGTTATGAAGCTGAACATAACAGATTTAAAAGCATTAGACAATTGGCTTCAAAAATTTAAAACCAGGCACAGTTTGAGCTTTAGAAAATTGTGGAGTTAAAGTAGAACTGTGAATTTTCAAAAATTGAATGGAATATTGAACTCACTATTTTTCAAGTATGAGCTAAAGAATATTTTTAACACAGACGAGACATTTTTGTTTTTTAAGATTTTATCCAAAAAAATACTTAGCTTTAAAGATAATAAATGAAATAGTGGAAGGAAGCAAAAAATCAGTGTTGCTAACAGCCAACATGAATGGAACAGAAAACTGCCTCTGTTCTTCATAGGAAAATATTTAAAGCCTAGATGTTTAAAAAAGGTTCAAAAACTACCAACTGCATATTATGTAAACATTAAAGTTTGGATGATTAGAAGCATTTATGGAAATTGACTGAAAGACTAATATTGACGTTTTTTTAATGGAGACTTGTAAGTATCTCCAATAAAAAATTTCAATATTCTAATGGTGGATAACACATCACTGTCACTTTGAAATTTCAAATCTTGATTCGATTCATATGGGGATTCTCCAGCCTAATGTAACCTGTCTTGAAGTACAATCAAGAACTTCAAAATCAAATATTGTAAGGTAATTTTGCAAAGAGTGATTATGAGGTTGGAGTATGAATACGAGCAATGCATTTGTCAATCAATGCTTGAAATGATTTTGAAAGATAGACAATATATATGGCATTTTAACATGCATGCTTTAGTAAAGAAACAACCATATCTGTAGGAAGCCATATTTAACCTGATGATTTGAGAGAAGATGAATCATCCATGCATGAACACCAACAAAGAATCACTTTGCTATCTGGAATTTCTTTCAAAGATTTTTTGAATATAGACTCACATGTGATATGTATGGAAGAAATATAAGATAATGATATTATTGAGAATATAATGAACGAGAACAAACGTTTTCAGATAATGAACAGAAAAATAATGTAATGCAAAGACTATCTCCAAAACAAGAAGATGAATGGCTAATAGGACTAAGGTACTTTTTTAAAAGAAAAAAAAAAAAAAAAAACGAAAATGCTTTTATACTTTGAAAAAATGGAAAAGTGTAGTTTTTAACAGAAGTTAAATGATTTTCCCTGATTTTTCCTCAATAAAATGAAAGTGAGTATTGTCTTAAAGTTTGAGTCTTATTTTCAATGTGTTTCTTATAGTGAATTTTAAATATTTTTCTGGTAGTATTTTACTTATAAGGAAAAAGTAATTTGGTAATCTAACACATTATTTTTCTATACAAACTGTTTTACCAGTCCCTATTAGTTTGTAAAAACAAGTGTCTACTGTAATATATAATTAGAACAAAAACCTGAAACAATATTAAATACACAATAAGAAATTAACTATAAACATACTAACTTTCTTTCCATTCATTCGAAGAAAACGAGCAATAGCATCACTAATGGTATAAACTCTGACATGACCCATATGTAAATTTCCAGAGGGGTAAGGAAACATGGATAATAAATAATACTTATCAGCATCCTAAATTAATGAAAGAAAAGTAAGTGTTTACCATAAAAAGAGCTCAAAACTAAAATATATTTAATCATAAAAATTTCAACCTGAAATGCATTTTAATGCTACCTTTCCTATTTTTAAAATGAATGACAATATTTGAATAATAAATTTTTGCATTTTTGAAATAGCATAAAATAAGTTTATTTCAAAAATACATTAATGATTAAATACAATAATAAAAGTCAAGAGATTTATTATAATTGCATATTATATATATATATATATATATATATATATATATATATATATATATATATATATATATATATATATATTAAAATAAATATACAATATTCTGAATAAAATTGTATATTTCATTCAGTAAATTATAAACTTTGGAAAACCTTAATCTATTTTATTAAAAAGGTTCACTCCACACATAAAAATAAGAAACATTAATAAAAAATAATTTAAAAATTGCATATGCCAATAAATAAGATTTTGTTATTTATTAAATTTAGAATTAGAGATTCGCTTAACAAAAAATAATTTTGTGTTTCATTAGTCAAAACTGACATGAATGATGTCAATTAATTTATTAAGAGATGCACCATTCGAATTTGATTTTAAAAGGAGCTTTCCTTTTCACGACTTACACTATGTAAAGTCGTGAACAAAAAAATCATAATTTTGAAAAATCTAAACCTCTTTACTTAAGAGTTCTTATATCAAAAAAGAACTAAAAGACTAGCTTAAGAACTCAGAGCTAAAATAAATGCAATATTTAGTAAAACCAAAGAAAATAAATAATAAAATATACCAAAAATTAATCCTTTATATGTCACAAATAAAAACTTCAAACAAAATTTAAACTTTTAAATTATTACAAGTATTGACAAACAATTAAGAAAAACACAAATAAATTTACTATGATGATGTATATATATAAATAATTATACCTGAAAAAAAATAAAACAGAACTAAAAGAAAGAAAATCTATCCTTTACTTTTATCATTTGTGAGGACACTCGAGTAAATCTTGAGAAGACTGAAAATAATCAATATATTTACTTTTTAAATAAATAAGGAAGCAATGGCATGCTAAGAAATTTTATTTCAATCATTCACAATTTAGATTAAAAAAGTGTATTTTCTTTCTAAATATGATAAATATAAGTATAAAGTTCATTTACTTTGTGAACATATTTATATTTTTATAAAACCAAGAAGAGTTGGCAACTTTAAGATAATAATTAAGTACCTCATAGAATTCTATAGATTTAATGTAGAATGTTATCTATAATACATTCAATTTGTAAAATTCTATATATATATATATATATATATATATATATATATATAAGTAATTACATAAAAATATTACTCTAATAATTAATTTGGTTCGATTGTTCAATAATTCATTTTTGACTAGTCGCACTATGAAATATACTTTTTATATTTAATCATTTAATTAAAAATTATAAAATATAACATTACTTTTATCATCATTTTAGAGAATTAGCATTTAACATTTTATTTCAATTATAGAAATTATTTCCTTATTAAAAGACTAACGCACACTATATCTTGATAAACTTAAGTAAAGAAATTTTATGTGTGATGTGAAAAAAATCTAATTAAGCTATAAGTAATTAATGCTTTTTCATAATACTGGTCATACAGAAAAATTTTCTTTAAATAACTATTTATTGTTCATTTGAAAGGCTGCAATCTACTAATTTAGTAATATAATACATTAAAATTCCATGTAAAGCAAAAATAATTACCTTCATATTTTAAAATACCTTTCTATTAACTATTTTATTTTGATAAAAAAAAAAAAAAATTGGAGGCAGTAAGCTTGACCACTGAAATATAAACAAACTTACATATTTTTAAAACGTTTTGCTTAAAAATGTTTGTGCTTTATTGATAACTTGCATTTAATGCTGTTCAATAAAATTAGAAGAGCATATTATAGAATAGATTTCAATGCTTTGATCAAGAATGTAAGAGTATTCTTGGAACTACATAAAATCGACAAACAAAGAAAATGTTAGGCACTGACAAGTAAAATTTTCCATGGCAAATAGCTATTGTTAAGAACTGAGATTGAAAAGTAATTACTAATCATATAAAAATTTTCAAGAGGGTGTTAGATTTAAATCAATCTAATCTTTATCAGATGGCCTCTAGTAAATAAAATAATGGTGAATGTTTCTTTGATTTCAAAGATACACATTATCAGAAAAAGTTGGATTACTAAATGTCATTTAATGAAATATGATTAAATATAAATTGTGTTTACATTTGTTGATGAAAATAGATTAAGTCTAATATTTAATATTTTTTTGATAAAAAGTTTTTAAATTGACTCCACAATTATTCTTTAAAGATCATAGTATTATGTGTATTAATACTATGAGCAAAAATTAATAAAGGTAGATATATAAATATGGATATATTCAAAACAGAATATGGCAAAATTTATAAGATGATATGAAACCCACATGTGCACTTATTAGATGCTCTTTCTATAAATCATAATGCTAAATCTGATATAATTCAGCTTCTATAAATGATAGTGCTAAATCATTATTTACATTTAATAAAATTAATGCTTTGAATCGTTTTTTTTTCATTTATTTTTACATTGTTTTAAATAATTCAGATTTCCATACATTATTTTCCAAATCTAATATATATATATATATATATATATATATATATATATATATATAT
>JAPDSC010133043.1:0-20826 GCA_026290005.1 Latrodectus geometricus | reverse complement strand
TATATATATATATATATATATATATATATATATATATTACATTTTAATTTATATGTAAATTTTAATTTATGCTCTAAAATGTTGCCTTGTCTTCTGATTTTTTTTTTTTTTTTTTTTTGCATGATCTTGTAATATTTTAGGTGTTAAGATGTAAATAGTCTATTATTACAGTATATTTTAGATGTAAGTAGTATAAAAGTTTACACTAACATGAAAGAAAAAAATAAACTACAAACTTTACACAGAAAATAAAAACATTTATTATAAATATGCAAGACATAAATGGAAAAAGAAGTGATTTAATCATCCATAAAGTTTGTTGGTTTCATTTACCTTATCATAAGGATATGGAGTGTTAATTTTATTTTTCCAATAAGCTTCGATTTCCTTTTTAACATCACTTGTGAGTTCTGCATTCTATATTAAATAAAATAATATCAAAAAAACTTGTTTTAACTGGAATATGTAATAGTACATTACAAAAACCATTTTGATCAAAATATTAATAGAACAATAGTTAATACAAGAAATTTGGAATCTAAATATTAACTATAAGTGATAAAATATATTTTTTTATATTTTGATAAAGTATTACATTTTTATGAAAAATAGCACAAAGACTTAATTTAAAAGTCAATCATGTTTAGTGTTGATATAAATCATTTCAATAATTGAGTATTCTAGTAAAATTTCATTTAAGCATAGTTAAAATATGAGAAAAAATTCATTCTTATTTAATAATAGCTAACACATATATTATAAAGAGGTCCATTATTCTTTATAAAGCTTTAAGTACAATGAATTTTGATTTCTTAAAGCAGTAACCAGTGATAACACCAATGAGTAATAATAGGTAACCTCTTAAATCTTCTAAATTAATTAAGTCTAAACTTTGAAAGTGACCATCTCAATTAAATAATAAGTGTATCAGAATAAAATTCATAATATTAGATTGTTGTATAATTTATAAATTTTATGAAAGAAGGATTATATTAATTGTGAAATAAGTAAATTAATGAAACAAAATGTTAATGATCAATAGAAAGAGAAAAATACTCTTTTAAGTTTTAATGAATAAAATGACTTAAATGTGAAATAACTTTTTGTATCGTTCAAACTTTCAGTATTAGATTTCATTGTTTCAATTACATGAGATAACTTTTACAAAAAAAAATATATATATATATATATATATAATAATTATCAGAATTGACTCTAAAATCAAAACAGATCGCTTTTCTAGCCACTCACAATATTATAATATTTCATCAATTTACTTTATTTAAAACCATGTTAATAATTTATATTAAATATCTTTATGTTATTAACTTTGTTCTCTGATATATTTTAATGATTCCAGTTGACAAAACAAATCTAAATTTATTTTATTTCAAATTATTAAAATACAAAGTCCACAACATACTAAAGTAAAATTTAAGACAAAATTAGTTAGGGAACACAATTTTGTATTCATAATTGCTTAACTTTGGTAAAGCAATGTAGGATTTTGGCAACTGATCAACACACTTAACAGTAGACATGGATAAGATAATAGCCGCATATTAGTGCTAAACAGCAATTTGACTATTAGCATTAATTCTTTAGCCTGATAATACAAAGGATTGTTTAACATTCTTGAAAAATCCTATCTTCACCAATGATTACACTCATATGCAAACATTATCTAGAATAAGTGATCTTTCAATGTAATTATTTAAGGAATTACTTATCTTTCTATACACTACATTTATTTCTGCTAATTTAAAATTTTCTACAGGAACTTAAATTTAATGTGAAAAATAAAAATGGAAATTTTTCTAAAAGTATTATTTTTCCTTCTTAAATGTTCATGCATGTGATTTACTTTTATGATAATATAAATAACACAATACAAATCTATGTTTACAATGTTTTTATCCATCTCTACTTTAGATTCTTAAAGCAAAGATTCATTATCAAACAAATATTTTTTTAAATATCTTGATCTTGTACTTTATAACTCCATAAATTATCATTTATATAACTATCAAAGATCATTTAAGAAAGTGTTTACAAGCACTGCCCCTTTATTGATGAAATTCATCCAAGCTTATACATATAATTCATTATAAATATGATTACACACACACATATATATTCTCAAAACATGCTGCCCCTTTGTTGATGAAATTCAACCATGTTTATGTGAATAATTCATTATAGATATATGATTACACACACATATATATTCTTAAAGCATGCTGCTTTAATTTTAAATATTTTAATTTAATAATGGAAATTTTTATGTTAAAGAAGAAATTTAAGAATCATTCTTCAATGACTGTTCTTTTTAAAATACAGTTTTTTTTTTTTAAGCTTTGTGTAGCTGTTTATAATTTAAAAGATATTTATTTAAATTGCTAAAATATTATTAATATTTTCTCTTAATGAATGCTTCGCGGTGTAATTAATGTAATCAGATTAATAAATTTTAAAACATTATGTTAAGCAATAAATTTAACTATATGCGATCACTTGAAAAAAATTAAATAATCTACCAGTGAATGTATTATTATACTTGTTAAATTGATATATATAGTTTAAATACTATTTCACAAGCTTTTATATATGCAGATATACTCTACCCAAATAGCATTTTGATTAAATATAGTACGACGTATTTCTGCAGTCAATATACGATAGCTTTTAATACGAAAAAAGATGTGTTTGTAGAAAAGGGAACTCATTTTAAAATTTATTAGAGTGAAAATTAAAAAAAATTAACTACAACTCTCCGAGGCATTAAATTCATCTTTATTACTGATTTAACTAATTAATATTTTATTACTGATTTAACATTAATTCAATTTAAATAATATAGAATTAGTGTCAAAAACATTTCAATAAACCGCTCCATTTTATTTTATTTGTTTACATTACAAAAACGACACCGACACATGTATAAAATAGTTACAGTCTCGATTACAGCTATAACGAAATTGTATTTTTATAAAAATTTAATTTATTAAATTTTTTACTAACTTAATTCTTTGATTTAAGACAGTAAAATATTAATTAACTTTTTAATGTATTTTATACTTAAATGTTTTCTTTGGAAATTATTTTCTTCAAAATTTAGATATAAGCGAAGTATTTGTAAATTCAGTTTGGCAATATCGCTTCATCAACATAGTCCGTGGATTCTGTGTGGGAACGAGAAATATAACAAGTGTATGTACGGAAAACACAATCTTAATTAATATTTGTAATCATTTAAATTTTTGTATTCTTAAGTACGTATCTATTCTTTTTGATGTCTCTTGCTTACATAAGACATATCATTTTATTTCTGTGTTTAAAGTTAATATTCTATTTTCTTCAACAAAATTGTCCTTGTCAAGATTATTTATGTATATTTTTATCATATCATTCCATGATACTCATTTGTTTGTTTAATATTTTATTGATGTATATTATTAATGTAATTAATCATTAATTATTTTAGTTGAATAATGGCTCCAAAACGGAATAATATGATACCTAATGGCCACTTTCATAAAGATTGGCAAAGATACGTGAAAACGTGGTTTAATCAACCCATGCGAAAAAAGCGAAGACATGCACAACGTATTAAAAAAGCTAGATTGATTGCACCTAGGCCAGCTGGTGGACCTATTCGTCCCATTGTACGATGTCCGACATTCAGGTATCACACAAAGCAAAGATTGGGACGAGGATTTTCATTAGAAGAATTGAAAGTAAGTTATTAATGTATATTGCTGCAAAAATGCTTAGTGACAACAATTTATTTTAAATACTACCTGTATTATATAGAACAATTCAGGTCACCTTTAACTACTTATTAATTGTTACGTTAAAATTTGGTAAATTTGCCTAGGAACTAAAGAAAAATTAGTTTTCTGTATTTGAATTTGAAATCATTTGAAAATTAATTTCATTTATAGATAAAATTGCATATTCACTTTGCTCGTAATGTATGAAATAATTTACAAAGTGGCGAAAATTATTTAATTCTGTTTGATTTTTGTTGTATTTGTTAACCACAGATACATAGGTTTAATTCATATCATAATGTTTATATTTTTTACATTATTTAATTTATTGTTTTGGTTGATTCGCAGATGTGATGAAATATATTGTGTATGATTAAAACATTTCTAAGTTACATGCACTGTAGTCTTATCATGTAATATGTATGTAATCATGTAATATAATTTCTAAATTATTTAATTACAATAAAATGTTAAACTACAGTTGTGAAGCAACCTTTATTTCTTGATGCTACTAGCTGGAATGCCAGTTGAATGGTTTTTTCCTTTGATTTAACTGTTCGTGCATTCAAATCCCACTTTCATCGTGGATGCTTGTAGTAATCCGGAACCAACTTTAAGTCTTAGGTCTTTCTCTAATTATTCCTCATGGTTGGAAAGTGACTGTTGAACACCTAGTAAAAATAATATTATTGCTAATTAGTATATTTATCAATTTTTTAAGATTCATGTGAATAGTTACTATTGTTCAGTATTTAGTGAAGGCAATAGTTCTTATTTCTCATCAAATTCATATCCTTAAATCTCTTATGTGTAAAAGTTAATATTTAGTAGCATATTTTAAAGAGAAAAAATGTGAAATAGTGTAGGGTCAAAGCATGGAGGGTAATGGTCCATTGAAGTATTAAGTGGAGCATTATTAAATTTTCATTGTAATAAAGGTATTTGTATATATTATGCTTTTTCATGTGTTATAGTGTTTGTGTATACGCATATAGTTCACATGCTCATTAACTTCTGAGAAAAGGTTACAATTGACACTGACAACAACTATCTGTCATAAACCAGTAAAATCATAGTGTATGTAATACGTTTGGCGCGATTTTCAAAATATTGTTGGTAGCAAACTGAGGTGAAACATGTTGCCAAAGACAAAATGACATTTATTATGAATGTCTAGATTTTCAATTTTTGCCCCAGTCCGAATTATATAACTGCAAATATTGTTTGGTTACCAAATACCAATCACTCTCAACCTTAGCCTTGTAATTACATGCTATTTTGAATGCTTCATTTTAATTTTTTGCTATAGAAGTATTCAAATGTTAATAACTAAATACTAATTTCACTAAGACTTAATACTAATTTCACTTTTTTTATATAAAACATATAAAATATGTCACAAACTCTACAATACACAACCAGACAAAATTTAATCACATAGTAAGATATTTAGCATTCTTTGTAAGAACTTGGATTTTAACTAACCGAACAGTATGGACCACCTAAAAAATCCTCCCATGCGGTGAAATCAATCACATAAACATACTTTTTTTATGAAAATGTCTGTTAAGATTATAGCCAAAGTCAATCTGGTTTCTGAGATTTTATTGAGAAAATAACATAAAATGTTCTTACAAGGAGTATATACTGTTATAAACTTGTTCTATGAATATGTAATTTTGGGTGCAGTGCTCTAGTAAAAATGAATGTTTGGAATGATGTTGTATAAAAGAATAATATCTAAGTCATTTTGGTTTGTATATTAAATAAACCGCTATAACTGAAGAATGGCAAAAAAAAATGTAACTACTTGAGTAATGATACTCACATCTGTGAATTCTGACAAAGAAATTTACTGCATACTAAAATATCTCAGGATTTGTGGTTTTGGATTCAAATGTGTCTTTTGTAACAATAATTCCAAGATTAAATGATTGAGAACATAATTGTTGGCTATATATTTCTTAAATTTAATATCACTTTTTATATTTAGTTAATAAAAATCCTTGTGTGATCTACCTCTACTTGTTCGGCAAACTATTTCAGCAAAATAATTTGAGTTTGCACTGGAATTTTATAGACTGGTACAGTAATGTAAAAACTAAACATCAATCAATTTCCAGTCAGTGACAGAAGAAACTATTATAAATACTTACATGTGAACAAGTATCTTACTGTATATACAAAGAGAAGTTGTAAAAGTAAAATAATAACTTATATGTTCTAATATTTCTTGTTAGCAAAGCTTTACAATTAAAATTTTAAAATAGTAAATTTTCTGTTTTTTTTTTTTTTTAAAATTTATTTGTATTTGCTCTTAACTTTACTTGATTTTATCTATTGTGATTGAGAAGTCAGATGTATTATGCTTATAATGGTTATTAGATATATCCATTCTATTTGCAAGTATGCATTCAATTCACCTCCATCTTTGCTTGGAGTCTGCACAATTTCGAGTTTTCCTGTCAGCCTAAATTTCGTCACTTCACGCAATATCCAGTTTTCAAGTCCTAATTCAACTCTAACTTGAACAGCGCAATCTTGTTCTATTTTAAACTTTGACTAGGAAAGTATTAAAAACTGATTTCGCAAAGATTACATAATTTTAAAAAATTTATAAACTAAATGTGCTGTCTACAGTGGGAGATAACTGGGCATAAAATTGAATCAGTGGTGTAAATTAATCTTTTAACAGTTATATAATTTTTAATTAAAATTGGTTTTAAAAAATAATGTAATGTGCATTTTCATTATAATTTGCGACTATAAGTATTTAAATTATAAAAAAAATTGCACAATTTTTAGGCAATCTATTCAATATTAAAACAAATAAGTGGTGATTAATTTAAAAACATTGTGAATATTTAAGCTTTATCTTTTAAAAATGTATTGTTAATTGTATAATGTATATTGTAGCATGTTTTGGAGCTTGTTTTATTGATTATCAATCAACATAATCTCTTAAAAGTGACTGGATTTTTATTCGTAACAAATTCGGCAAGATACAGGAAATTCTAGCTGAAAAAAATCTCACTTAAACTGCACCAATTCAGTTAATATAGCTTCTAATACCTCAGGCAAACAATAGCTTCTATATACTAGACTGTCTTCACTAATTGTGTCTTTGTCAAGCAGTTTGAAAATAAAACAAGAAAGCCTTTTTATACTTAATTGTAATAAGTTTTTAGTGCTGTTTAAAATTTCAGTAATTGATCTATAAATTATCAAAAGTGTATAATTTATTATCTTATTTCATTGGTTCGTTTTATTTAATATCTCCTTTAAATATGTCGCAAGGGCTATGACATCATTTTCTGTTGGATCCCAGGTCATGTAGGTCTAGAGGGAAATGAAAAAGCGGATGCAGCTGCTAAAGCTGCATCGTCCTTACTTAATTCATCTGTCCCTCTTTTCGATGTGAGAAGGGTTGTAAAAACATTTGTTAACTCTCTCTGGCAGGAGTTATGGAGTGTGCAGGTCTCTAATAAATTGTGTGCCATTTTTTCATATTGCATCCCATTATCAGTTTTACCGATGCGAAGAGCAGATGTTAGATTAACTCGCCTTCGTATCGGACACACACGTTTCACACATAGACATTTGTTTCTAAATGAATTGAACCCATGGTGTGAAGCGTGTGATGTTCCATATTCTGTTTATCATATTTTAATCTCATGTCCTGATTTTACCGTTTTATATTTTTTCAAACTAACATTTTAACTCTATGATTTAGTGGGGGAGCCACCCCACAGAAACCTTTTTGCCTTTTTAAAGGCAATTGGTTTTATTCATTTCATTTAAACCTTTTGACTTTAATTTTAGGTGAATTTTATTTTTACTTTCACTTATTATTATAATTAATTAGATTTTAATGTATATACACAAATTTTTTGTATTATAATATTTTAAAGTTGAGTTGGGTTTTCAACATTTTATTTAAATTTAATATTTGGCGCAGTTTGTCCTTATTGGACCTTGCGCCATTAAACCCAACCAAACAAACAAACCTTTAAATATGTCGGAAAATTAGTTCGTTTGATTGCATTTTGTAATAATTTTTAAAAAATTAATATTATGAATCTTAATTTGAAACTTGTCTACTTATTTTTTAAAGTTTATGTCTTAATAAACTGGTTAAATCATTTTTATTTCTGTAAATGTATAGTAAGAATTATTCAACTGTTAGCTTAATTTTATTAGAATATCTAATAAGCAAAGTGCAATTTTTATTGCTTTGAATCAAAGAATTGTTAATCATTGGAAACTCTCTTAACTATCTAAGCATAATGACATAATAATAAAAAAGTAATGCAATTAAAATAGACTTTTAACAATGCTGAAAAATTCCTTAACTTCTTGTTGTGGTTAAAAATGTTAGTAATCATAAAATTATTGAGCTGTATGTGTATTGAAAGCTCCAATTTGTGCGTATTTACTGCTCCAACAGTGTTAATAGGTAAAAATATTATGCTTAACTAATTTCTAAATATGGATTTACCTAAAAACCTATATTCAATTTCATTAATTTCTTTATATTGAAACTTTTTCTTCAAAGTTGTTATTTACTTTGCAGAAGCTTTGTTTCTATTGCTGTGACTGAAACCTCTGTATTATACCAAACAATGCATTTATTTTTATATATGTTTTGATAAACTCTAATAAATTTTGTATGTTGCTTTGTTATTCTTCGTTGCGTAAAAGACTATCATCAAATCAATTTTAAGTCAGTTGACTTGATAGATCTCATTTTTCTTCAATGAAAATAGCAAGAACTATAATATTGAATTTCAAAACCACTTTCGTAATCTACTTGAATGAATAAATCGGAATATATTTTGAAATAAAATAAGAATTATTAACATTTTTGTGTTGAAGTTTTGTGAAACAATTATAAATGATGTAAACAATTGAATGAATTTATAAAACCTGTTTCATTCTTTACAGGCAGCTGGTATTCATAGAAAAGAAGCAAGGACAATTGGTATTTCTGTAGATTTCAGACGAAGAAATAAAAGTGTGGAAAGCCTCCAACAAAATGTTCAACGCTTAAAAGTATACAAATCTAAGCTGATATTGTTCCCACGTAAATTATCTAAGCCTAAGAAGGGTGATGCTACTGTAAGTGTTTGTATAATAATTCTATCTTTTTATTAAATTTTAATTCTGTATTATGAAAGCCTTGTAACCTCATTCAAAAAAACGTATATTCTTTTAATAAGTTTTATTAAAAGATTTGTCTTCAGCTTTATGATGAAATATTGATAACTGAGTGTTTATGATGCTCAATTAATACTCTAATTTTTTTCTGATGGTTGACTATTCTTGGTGGAAATTGCATAACAATTTGCTAATTTTTATGAATGTAAAAATATGAAACTTACATGTTGCATTTCTAAATCATTTGGATATTGTGAGCTCAATGCTTAATTTAACAAGTTAATTCAAATATTTTGTTTTATAGTAATACTTATAATAGAAACTTTTACTGGATAAGTATTAGTATGTATTATATAAAAGAGCTTTGAAAAAATTAAAATTTATGTAAGTAGAGTTAATTTAACAATTGAAGCATTCAATTTATAACTTTTTAATGAGATCTAAATCACAATGTTTTCTAGTTAAAAAGTTGAAGTTCAATTATTCATGGCAATTGATTCCTTCCTTGGTTTGCATTGGTTCAAGGTTTGAAACTGTTGATCCCAGTCCACTTAGCTCTCGTGTTGAAAAAAATTACTGCGCTAGTGCCTAGATTTTAAATGAAACTGGTTACTAGTATAAAATATTAAAACATTTTTTTTAATCTTGTAAAGTCATTAATATTTATTATTTTCAAAAAAATTTTCAGTAAGCAATAATTGAATGAATAAATGTGTTCAAAATGAGACTTCTAGCATTAAGGATTTTTCAATTTAAAAGAAATAAGTAATTTTAAAAATGAGGGAAACAAAATCTTTTAAAAATGAGGGAAACAAAAGATAAAATTAACAATAGTTTTTTTTTTTTTTCCTTTTTTTTCTCCAAAGAAAAATTTTTTTTATCCATTCTGTAAACAAGTGTAAAAAAATTACATAAATTTTTTATGTTTTTATGACAATTGTATTGTTTGTTGTTTTTCTCTCTCGAACAAATTTAATTTTCAATGCCAGCCTCATGCACATATTTACAATCATTATGATTTACTTGTTGATTGTAATTTATAAAACTCAATTTAAGTAGTTTCCTGAACCTTAAAAGGTATAAATCGCATAGCTGTTAGAACAGGGTAAAGATTTTCGATCTAATTTGATTTATATAATTTTTTTAATACATCTCTTTTCATAATGCTTGTATGGAGCATGTACTCTCAATTCAAAGAAAAACAATTTTAAGGTTACTAAGGTATAATATTTTGTCAGGTGGGCATCACACAATTGTAACAATTATTTTCAATTTATTAGAAAAAGTTTTGTGCTATCTCTCAAATTGAAAAGTTTTAAGCTATAGAGAGATTATTTTATACTGTGAAGCATAATGATGAAAAAAAAAATGTAGCTGAGTTGTAATGAAGCTTGTTTTCACTCTAATTTTTTTCTGAATGTTACATGCATCATAGTCTTATATATATTGTATGTAGATCTCTCTTTATTGTTTAATTTTATTTTGTTGTCTCACCAAAGATTTTCTAGTTTATTATTAGTATTTGAACTATTTCAATTAACTCTTTGGACGCACAATTATTTAAATAAGTTTGAAGAGAGTACAGTGGGTACAAATTATTTTGAAATAAACAAGAATGAACATTTAAAAATCTCATTTTCAGCGACGCATCAGATCGTCATGTACGACTTTGTCCAAATAAATGCGTGCCGATCTGATACGCCAAATGGGTCTAACAATTAACTTTATAATATTAAATAAATGTTACTTAAAACATAAGTTTCTGCATAAATTTGCGAAATCCATTACATCAGTGTAAATATTTACGTAATTATAGCAAATATTTATTTTCTTATTCATTATGTGCATTTACATATCTAGATCGCTTTTACCCCTCATTGTACTTAAAGAATATTAAGCAAATATTTGCTAAACTTTGCTGCAGTGTCAAACTAAGAGATTTTATATGTAATGTAAGAAAAATTAGTTTTTTCGATTAAAATCTAGATTAAATGTCTACATGATATACCTTATGATGAAAAAATATTTATGAATTATGATGATTTTATCATATTGCACTCTAATTTTTTTCTGAAGGTATAAACATATCCTATCTTATATACCTTGATTTTCATTCATTAATAATATTTTTAATTTTTAGGCTGAGGAAATTAAAATGGCTACTCAATTGAAGGGTGTCATCATGCCTGTTAAGAAACATTTCAGGCGAGAAAATGCTCGTGTTCCAACAGAAGCTGAAAGAAAATTTAATGCTTATGTAACATTACGTGTTGCCAGGGCTGATGCAAGATTATTTGGCAAGCGTCAAAAGAGAGCAAAGGAAGCTGCAGAAAGTCTTGAAGCTGGTCCGAAAAAAGTTAAATAAACATGTAAAGAAATAATTAAAAATATTTGCAACTATTTTTCCTCTTTTATGATCTTCATGCATTTTCATATCATATAAATCTAAGGTGAAATATAAATAAGATTTTGCAATAACTTGCAAATTGAGCTTTAAAAAATTAAATTTATTAATAAGTTAATAAAATATTTTGAATTGAGTACACAAATAATTTATATAAATGTAAACATTTCCTGTTTTATTTTTATAAAGTGTTATTAAACACTCGTTGGTCGAAAATGTGGTGAAAATTCTGTTGCTATATATTTGTGATTTAATAATAAGTGCGTAATCATTTATCTGCATAATTTTTTTTATTTATTTTTTTCTGTTAATAAATTTACTTTAACTAATTTTCTTTTATGCGCTGATAATTTGTATAAAATATTTTTTTATTCTAAGATATAATGTTAAATACTTTATTGAAATTCTTATTTTTTAATGGTGCACAAGTATTTGCAGTTTTATCATAAAAGACTAGTTATAAAACGTTAAATGGCTTACTTTAAAAGAACTTAACATTTAAATTAAGGCATTATGCAATTAAAAATAATAAACAAATGCTTTGAAATTTAAATATTTTAATCATCTGTAAATTCCTTTCATTCTGAATATAATTAAAACTTTCATCATATTTCTTTCATTGTTTCAATAAATGTAATAGGAAAAAATTCAGTAATTTACATCCATGCATAAAAGAATACAAACGTTTTTAGTCAGCGAGGACACTATAATATACATAATTTTAAATAGAGAGCTCTTATTCATTTCATTAATTGTAGCTTTCATTTATAAGTAATAGAATTATTTCTTTCCTAAATCAAAGTTTGATTATATGTTCTTCATGCATTAAACATGAGAGGGAAAAATAAGGCTTTATATACTCACAGGCATGTAGATTCAAGTTTTTAAAACTAATGTGAAAGAAATTAGGGTTGAATACTCATTGCTATGTGTGTGATTTCCATCTCAATATGATTTTTTATCAAAATTATTATTTGATGGGCTAATTTAAATTTTAGAAGCACATTTGTGAAATGTTGAATGTATTGAAAATGTTTAAACATGAATAGAAATTAAATATCAAGAAGAGAATTTTTATCACTTACAGAAATTGTTTTGTTTTTACAACATTTTTCATTGTCAAGACTTGAGACCTAAATTTTTTATTTTTTTTTGCGAAGAATTTAATTTTAAGAAATACAGATAATCAGTCATAGTTAAGTTTTCTTCATACATTGAAACATTAGGTTTGTTTCATAATAATTACAAACATCTTTGTAATCACAAGCAAAAGAATCAGTTAACTGAACTATTACTTTTGCTTGTGAAGGAGAAAACAAAATATTGCTTAGTGTTATTTATTATCTTTAGAATAAAATCTATCGTTGGAGTACATAAATGAACTCTAGGGTATATAACAGGGATGGCCTAGACGTCGACCGCGAAGACATTTTAGGTAGTTCGCGCGACCATCCCGATAATGATGTCGGATATGAACAATTTAATTTATGACTTATGTCATAGAATTAATGAATTATTTAAAATAAAAATTTACTACAGTTTTTGCTTTAAAACCTAAAACAAACTGTGCAAAGTAAGGCACTGAATTTTTCGTTTTACAGAGGAATTAAATCGAAACAGTTTGACTAAGTGGGATGCTTGGATTATATCCACTAGCCGGCGCATGATAGCGACGCGCCGAGTCGTCTAGACTACCCGTCACTTCTGGCCGTTTAGTTTCACTTCTAAGTTAATCTTACGTGGCAGGTCGCTCGCTTCCTACCGCACTGATACGAATTTGTTTCACAACTGTTAAATGTTCGACCTGTTGAATTTGTTTTCCAATAACCCGTCCAAAATGTCTCGGCCACGCACCAGTGCTAAGAGAAGTAAAACATACCATTATCACAATGAGTGGAAAGATGATTTCTTTTTTGTTATTGTGGAGGAGAAATGTGTTTGTCTCATATGTAACCCAAGTGTGGCATTACCAAAAAAAAAAAAGCAAACGTCGAAAGACATTTTAAAACCATGCACTTAAAATACGCTACAGATTTTCCAATCGGCAGTGAACTCCGAAAAGTTAAAGTCGAATTTACATTTACGAAACAAGGCACCAAAGCTAAAGCAGTAACATTGGCGTCGTTTAAAATTACTGAAGTTTTAAAAAAACCTTTCGAAGATGGAGAATTGAGAAAAGGAGCTTTCAATAAAGCGAGCGGGAGAAGTGCTTTTCCACGATTTTAAAACAAATCTGAAATAATATCGTCAATAAATAATATTTCTTTGTCGTGTAACACTGTGATGCGACGGACTGAAGCTATGAATAATAATTTGTTAAATGACGATTTAAAAGTTTATAAGTTCCTATCACTTCAATTTGATTAATCCACAGATATTAGGGACATTGCTCGGTTAAGCCTTTTTGTGAGATGGTTTTCGAAGATATGACTTCAAAAGAAGAATTATTAACTATAATTCCATTGAAAAGACAAACGAGGGGACAAGATATCTACAATTCATTTAAAAACTTTATCGATAAGAGGATTCCCAATCTATAAATTGGTCTCTATTACAAGAGATGGAGCTCCAACAATTGTCGCGAATCGAACTGGTTTTATTGCCCTATGCAATAATGATGAGGAAATTCCCAGTTTTACCAGCTATCACTGCATTATCCATCAACGGGTATTGTGTTCAAAAACACTTAAGTCTAATGATATAATGCAAATTGCTTTTAAGATCGTCAATTCAATTCGTTCAAGAAGTCTTCAGAGACGACAATTTCGTGCGCTTTTGAAAGAAACTGAATCAGAGTACGGATATCTCTTATTGCACACAGACGTGAGGTGGCTAAGCCGTGGTGCTTTTTTTAAAAAGATTTCGTATTCTGTTTCCAGAAATAAGAAATTTCCTTCAAATAAAAGGAGAGCACATTACTGAATTGGAAGATGGGAAATGGCACATTAAACTAGCTTTTCTCTGCGATATCACAGCAAAACTTAACGATTTCAACCTAAATCTACAAGGAATGAATAAATGTTTAACAGAGATGATGAGTGCGATTAAAATTTTCAAAGAAACTATAAAAAGGCATGCGTCTCAATTAAGAAAACATGAATTGAGAAACTTCAAAAACATGGAGGAAGAGTGCATCCATAATCCAAACCGAGACTTCGAAGATTTAGCTTAATACTTAGTTTTTTGTTTGAAGAATTTGAAATAAGATGCACTGACTTATTTTGGTTGGAAGGAATACTCAATTTTATGATATTTCCATTTAATGAAAATGTCAGCATTGATGGAGTATCTGAAAAAATAGGACTTTTAATAGATACCACTCCAGTCACGGTCGAGGAAGAAATTATTAAATTAAAATGCGATATATTTCTTAAATCCAGAGTATCTAGCGATAATGATTTTTGGAAATTAATTTCTGAGGAAACGTTTCAAATATTTAAAAATTGATTTTGTATTTCAAATCATACTTTGGATCGACGTATCTTTGCGAGTTTGCTTTTTCAACCATGAGCGCCATAAAAACTTAACATCGGTCGCGTTTAAGGCAGGCCGCAAACTCGGTAGACCATCCGATGGAAGACACCGTCCGATGGAGACCGTAGGTATACAAACCCCGTCTTATGGAGGTCTTAGTGTGACGTGGCTATGACGTTTTATTCTGACGTCATGGATATTTTAAACCAATGAGAGTTTGTTTACATTCTCATTGTTTACATTCCGGTTCCATTTCCTATTGCAATAATAAAAAAAATATTATAACCTCTATAAAGATTTATAATTAACTCCTCCTCTTCAAATATAAACTTGTAATAACTTGTACTCTCGATATCAACGTGGTATATTTTTCTTGCGGAAATAGAAATTAGCTTTGTCTCGCGGAAAGTTGCCAGATATTTCAAACCAGCTCGATATCCAGATTTGTCTCGCGCTCCGCCCATTTTTTGACGTAGGTAAGATTTTTGTGACGTCATTTCGACTCACGTGAATCTCGCGAGATCTTCGGCTTGTCTCTCGATACATGTCTCATGCGATCATCTACGAATTTGCGGCCTGCCTAACAGATGAACATATGATTTCGTATTTACGCATTGCGATAAGCTCGTATTAGCACCAATGTGATAAACTTGTCGCAGATATACAGTGTCAAATTTCAACGAAACAAAGTGAATTTGATGGTCGATTTTTATGTATATGAATACTTTGATTATTTTCGTCAGTAAATTGTTATTTTGTAAATATATATATATATATATATATATATATATATATATATATATATATATATATATATATATATATTTAGAAAAATTAGATAATGTACCATTTTTTCTGTTACCGAAAATAAGTATATAAATATATACGTTATTTCTGCCATTGGTAGACCACCTTCGCTTTTTTAAATGTGGAGTTGACCAAAGATCCCAAAAGTTTGGACATCCCTGGTATATAATATGCTGAAGTATATGCCAGTTAATGTTAATAGCAAAGCTAAACACATTGAGGGGTAGAAATTCGTATTGATGTATAAAAAATTGAAATTTACCAAAAAACATGGAATGATTAAATTAATGGGAAGCAAAAGTGTAATGGTCAAATTAGAAAAATATTTTTATTTTCAAATCCACTTTAATTTTGTTATGTGTACTCAGATTTTAAGAGGTATACGTTTGCAGATTTTATTTCTACCTTATACTTATTTTTAACGTTTTTGCTTTTGAAAAAGGAAAATATAACTTTTTTTACATGTCTTACATTAGAGTATTGTGTTAAAATTAAAGCATCATGTCCATGTTGCATTTTCTCTGAAAATGTGTGGGCTTCTTTCTTCCTTGTTTGCTATTTTATTTTATAAAACTTTCTCCAATTTATTTCATATAATACCTCTTTCTAAAAAATTTTAAAGATTAAGTAGAGTGTAATCAATCTTACTAGATTCTTCGATTTTTTTTTTTTTTTTTTTTTTTTTTTTTGTTGTTGTTAGTAAAATATCCACAGGCATGTAGATATTTTATGTTAAATTTGATATTAAATTTGCGGGGTTTTGTTCACCCAGCTTCTCAAAAATACCCAAAATTGACTAAAGCCAATTTTGCGCACTCTTTAAATTTTCGTGAAATATATTTTTAAAATTCGTTGTTAGTTTTGATTAAGCAAACTAACTTTGAGTCTTCGTAAATAAGATATCTATTTAAATGATACATCTAACTTGCTGCGACCAATACTAAGATTAGTTCTTTGCAAAAGAGTTGGTCTTTGGAAATTTATAGATTAATAACAAGAAGTAAGATATTTTATATAGTTATCAGTGGTCAGGTTTTGGTATAGAAGGTACAAATATTTTTAAGATTCGATCACAGATAGCTGGAGAAACTGATAATGAATAGAAGCCTTTTGTGCTAATTCAATCTCTGCATAGGGTTGGCTCAGAGATGCTTGATAAAATTATTCAGTGTTTTAATTCCAATGTCTTTTAAATAGTTCCAAAAAAAGGAAAAACCTTTGATCGATTTATAACTCTATATAAAATAATACCATTAAAATGAATTCTGAATTCCTGAAATTGCAAGTGACTGTCTGAATTTACATTTGGATATTTATGATATACACTGCTCACAACAATTAAAAGATATTGTAAGTTGTTATATAAAATAAAAATTTAATCGAAATTTTTTTTTGCCGAAAACGGGAGAAGAGAATCACCAGGGCAAATTTTTTCTGATTTTCAAACTGGAGAATGCTAATTTTGAATTCGACGTCAAAAACGTCGCTTCAGCGTCAGTGAAGGAAATTTTCTAAGCGAAGATATTTTGTTAACAAATAATATTGAACACAGGAGTTAAAGAATAGCTGCTTACAACTTACTTTCCTATTAAAAACTTCCTTATTCTAAGGCTTCCCATAAATATCATAATCGTTTTAATATTTACAACTAGATTTTCAAAATTTTTCACTTCTCAAATATTCCGAAAGATGCAATTATTGCATCTTTGTAAAAAGGATTTAAAATAAAATAAAGACCTACATTGCCAAACAGTTGAAAATTAATGTTGACTATTCAAGATCTAAAAACGTAATTCTTAAATAAGTCCGAAATTGTTACGATGATATACTCATGCTACAACAATTCTGAAGAATCTATCCACAGCCCATGAGGTATAAAGATTTCCTGTTTTCACTAAAGAAACAATGTTCACATGCAAATTGGTTGCCATATTTTTTACACAATGAAAATACTTTCAATACAGTTGGATCTCCATATTGAGTGTAATAATAAAACTATAAAATAGTCAAAAATAAATCCAAATGAAAATCATTCGAATTTTGCAAAAAGGAAACAGCACATCCAAAGATAAAGTTAAGAATGAAAAGTAGCATAAAAAAAGCAGGCGTTTAACGATGATCATTTTTTTTAACCAACGTTATTCTTAATTTATATCAATGATATTCAAAAAGTTAACACTTTCATTTCATGTCTCTGTGCAGATGACAGTGCAATTTTAACAAGAGTTGAGTTTCATAAAATCTTTCTCCAATTTCAAAAATTTGTCACTTGACAGAGCAAATGGAAAATCAATGTAAATATAATTCAAACAATATTCTTCTCAATAAATGAGAAACACTTTTAAACATCGAAATATCCTGAAAAAAAGATGTAAGATATCATAAGATCAAACTTATATATATATATATATATATTTACAGGTTAGCGGAAAAAATGCCTATCACTGAAATTTAGGAAATATTAAAATCTTTTCTTTCTTAAACATGTAGTACAGCTAAATCGAATATTAAGAAAATATTGCCTATTCATGAAATGCACTTGCGACCAGTAATGAATAAGCATGTCAAAAATCTAAAAACTCAAGAATCCAGAATTTCGCGTACTTATATTCTGATGTGTTCAAGTTAGCCCCATACTCTGTACCTGAGGTTTACGGGTCCGAAGTACTCGACTATCACCAAGCACCTCGTAATTATGGGCCAGTTCGACATCTGAGTTGGTACCCACATCTTCAAATCCGCGCAACATTAGCGCCAGGACTTGAGATGTCACACATTAAAAGGGCTCTTTCCCAACCTATGGGGTTTCATTAACCCAGTAGGTTGGGAAAGAAGTCCAGTAGAATATCTCCAGTGAGGGTTAATGTGGTTACCCTTCCAGCCATTGTTCGTAATAAGCGATGCTTCACTTCGCTGATGTTACGGGATGTGTCTGAGTCACTGGGTATTTATTTAAAAATATATCAAAATTCCCAAAAATACTATTTTTCTTCATTATTTTAAAATTTACAATATTCGAAAAATTTATTAATTCCCAAATATTACATGAAGGTATGTATGAATAAGCCCCTTGTCATGTGATCAAACAATAAATATTTATTAAAACCTATCCCGAAGAGCTGTATTACCTTTGAATGATTAACTGTTAATCTCATTTAGTTTTACTTTTCAATTACTCAATTTGAATAAATTAATTACGTCTTTTCTTCTCTCTTTTTACCCCCTTATTTCTTTCTATTTGTT
This sequence comes from Latrodectus geometricus, assembly GCA_026290005.1. Taxonomy (NCBI): domain Eukaryota; kingdom Metazoa; phylum Arthropoda; class Arachnida; order Araneae; family Theridiidae; genus Latrodectus; species Latrodectus geometricus. The sequence goes on along the minus strand of JAPDSC010133043.1, from coordinate 1,968 downwards.
AGCACAATCTTCTTGAAGTATTTTTAAACATAATACAACTCCATCAGATAATCGACAATTGGTTTGGGCTGATTATGGAAAACAATAAATTATCTCGGAGATGTGGAGACCAAGATCATATAATCCATCCTCTAACGTAAACTAATTTTTTTTTTTTACTAATACTTATTAATAAGAAATTTTTGACAAAGTTACTCAACCGATTATCTTATTCGTTCTACCATTTGTTATTGTTGTTGCATCAGCATACTTCCGTGTACCTAGTCATGAGTTGCGCTCTACCAGTTAGTGGAAGTAACCGGGTGGGAGCCATTTATAATTTACATAGAAGCAGGAATCAAACAGAAGATCCCTATTACTACTGCTCTGTCATTTGTAAAATATTTCATCGAATACATTTCATCGCAATTAATTTCTTGATCTTCAGCTATTTCCAATTGAATAATTTGGTTCAACTGACTGGTGGATGCTTGATGTGTATTCTTTGGAACTAATATCTTTGGGATGCTTGTGAAATGAGCGAGCGAATTGTTTTTGCGATATTCTGCTCACTGAAGCGAGCGAACGGTCAACGATGATAATATATTAAGTTGGGATGAGAAATATGTATTGCGAAGACATAGAGACCTGAACTTGTGTATTTTCTCCAAATATTGTCTACGACCATTAACATAAATGTTTAGAATGTAGTGATTATTCTTGAATAGTGCGTAAGAAATATGTGGAATTTATATGCCTCATTTTTAGAGAAATTTCTTTGGTAAAATTGCGCGTCTGAGATATAAAATTTCGCAATAGTTTTGCAGACAATATAGTCCTTCAATTTTTCAAAATTGAAGCTCTAATTGAAATTAATTTGTGCACAATTTTGTGCTTCAGACTAAAATTGCATGTTTAGTTTTTGTATGTGGGTTATTTTATCATACAGCTCCTGATATTTTTATTCCTTAAGTTATACAATGCATCAAGTAGAATTGTTCAATTGGTTTCCTAAAAAAACCTTAAGCAAAAGTTTTTTCTTTTCACACCAATTTGTCATTCTCAGATTTTTTTGACTGGCCATTGTTGTGTCTAAATAATGAAGAAAAAAATTATTCTATATTTAAAAGCATAAAATTTGTATAAGTATTTTTTTTTATATAAATTTTATTTGTATAAATTTGTATAAGCGTAAAATTTGTATAAATTTTTAAAAGCATAAAATTTCTATTATTTAAAAGCATAAAATTTGTATAGTGTATTAGAAGTAAAATTGTGCTTCTTAAATAAAGCAATGTTCGCCTATTGACGAAATTTATAATGAGTTTGATGCATCATTATCCTAGTGATCTGAATTTAGCATTCTCGATAATTTCCTTTGTTTAAAAGATAAGAAGTAATAGGAATTAATAAATATTTTTTTCGTTGATTAATTACTCAATTAATCAACCCTTGTATTCGTAAAATAATAAGGAAAACAAAAAATAATTAAAACACTTAAATCAGTAACCAGTTCCATGAGAATAAATATGCGTTATTACACATTATTTTTTTTAATATATAATGTATATCATGCAAAAAATATGTAAAAACAGGTTAATGTTGTTTTTACAAAATAATTTGAATTTAAAACAAAAAATTTATGCGAGAAACCTGAAACCTTTACTACCACTAAAATAGTTCTTTTTTTATTTATAAATAGCTAGTTGTAACTAATTTGGCATATCTATTATACCTGGCACTAATATTACATCGATAGATAGTATCGATATTTTAAAACCGGATTACTACTTTCCTCCTGCTGCCTTTCCCGACCGACCCCCGAACGGTCTCCGACCTCATTCACCGGACCTCATTCACCGGACTCAGCCGGCAACGATTTCGATACTTCGACTATGCCTAGTGAAAGTGGAGATTACCAAATGGATATGACTATGGATTGTATACAAAGTGCCTCACCAGGATTACCTGTAAACATCCATGACTTAA
>JAPDSC010133041.1:0-13056 GCA_026290005.1 Latrodectus geometricus | reverse complement strand
TACATTGATATATCCCCCAAATCGGAAATTTGGCGCCTTTTTCTTCTTGCCAAGCAAAATGCCTGTTTTTGGCGCTTTTTTTCTCGCCAATATGGATTCTCGCTAAATACAAATAAATAATAACAAAAAAAAAATCTTTAAAAAAAACTCAAAAAATGGTACAAAATACAAAAAAAAAATACTAAATTTGACAACAGCAAAAACCTAAAAGCTGTAAAAACCTAAATCGGCAACACCAGAATAAGAAACAGCAACCCTAAAAAGTCCGTAGAGAGTGATAGATTTGGCGCCTAATTTTTGAGTGTATATCAAAGTTTTCCAAATTGCCAGTGACATCATTGGCCCTAAATCCTGATTAATGTCATATGCTGTAGCAATTAATATAAAATAATCAGAATAAAAAGATATCTAAATAATAAACTACAGGTACAAAAAATAGAAAAAAAGGTGTATTTATTCACTAAAATGTGTCTCTAAGCATAACATTTACACTATACTAAAAAAATATTACATCAACGAAGTATTAAATTGAATAATAAAAATAATATTTAAAAAAATACTTAAATATTTATTAAAAAAATTACATAACTAACAAAAATAATTACAGCTAAATGTATGTTATGTGAAGCCTTAAAAATGTTTTTCTTTAATATCCTGTTTGAAATTAAAACGATAAATCAGCGAGATTGTTATATACTATTTCTTTCAGTACAATATCTTTATTTAAGGATATAATTTCAGCATCTGAGATTTTTAATATTATTCATATATTGTATATCACCCTGTTTTCATGTATTCCCTTGCTATTTAACAAAACCATATTCAAAATCCTTTATTTTTTTTAAATGTTCGTCAATGACGCACTACTAAAATTTTAATCTTTAAGCATCTACTCGCAGCGGCGTTTTTTCAAAAATTACTTTACTATGTAAAGCATATTCCGGATCAATTTCGCCTTTGTATACGAAAAAATTGACAAAAACCAGATTTTAGCTCTTTCTCATAATTATGTAAAATTTTTATTCATTATCTTTCCTTTTTTTATGATAGACCCAATAACAGAATATGTTCCATGCAGAAACTGCACAGTTATTTTTAAATTAAGAATATTTATAATAGGACATTTCTTACCCTGAATAACCTGTGCAATTCCTACAAAAATGTTCTAAAAGTTTTAAGTATTTATGCTAATTTTCCATGCAACATTTCCTATTAAAATGTTGTCGGTACTTAGTTACTTATGATCTGTTAATAATAAATCCTCGTTAATATGGAATAATCAAAAAAGAGATTATCAGATAATCTTTAATTTACACTGATTTCACTATTATAAAAAATAAATTCAGTATAATGAATACAGACGATATATATTCCTAACCATAAATAAAACAATTCCCCAAAATAAAAGTGCCAATTTATCAATATTATATTGCAACTCAATTTAGTAGAATTATTTTATTTATAAGCAGAATTTTATACATTATGTGTTATATATTTTTAAATTTAACACACGATATTAAAATAATTATTTAACATAACCAATTTTTTTTAAATCCTTAAAAGAATTAGTTTTACAAATAATCATATCCTTAATGGTTTTTAAGTTTTAAAAATGATTGTATGAATATAATTGTTTAACGCTTTAAAATATAAATCGCATTATTACAAATTAAAAATGAAGTGAGGGAATATGAAAGATTAAGTTGAATAAGTCTTCTGAAAAAAAATTTGCAGGCTTTAATCACTTCTTTATCAGATCTATTTTGTTTTCAGTTGTTTGTGCTATAACTTTTGTGAATCTTTCTAGTGTTTGTGCAATAAAAAATTTAACTAAAATTTTTTAGAGGAAAGAAATCTTTCATATAGCCATTTTATGATTTTTCCTACTTAATTCTTAAAAAAAATTAAGATCGAGATTTTAATATGATACAAATTGTTAGTACAGTATATGAAATATAATCAAAAAATTAAGAACCAGCAATATCCGTACACTTCTTTATTTTAGGTAAACATAATTTTATGTAAAGTAGTACATATAGGCGAAATATTTTGTAATAAAAAATTAAATTTAAAAGGTATAATATTGTTTTTCAATTTAAATGAATAAAATTTTAATTAATTTTGTTGTTGTTATACATTGTTAGTTCTCTAATATCATGTAATTCTGAATTGAATAAATTAATTTCGAACGATAATATTTGTGTGAAGTAGACAGAAACGTACGTCTACTAATTATTTACACTGATTTATTTTGTAAATGAGACGTCTGTAGTGATCGATATCTCGTGAGGTATCTATCAAACAATTTCAGATTTATGCTCGTTGGAAAGGTGACATTTGACACTAAAATATCCTCTTGCGGTATTTCGTTTGATTTATTCAGTTACGAGTACAAGGTTATAAAAATGGAAGACAACAAACAGAAAATTCAATGCATTTTCGTTTTTCTCTTGTAATGGCGAAAAAGATAGCCGGGTGGCTAAAATTGTGAAAGGTGTTTGTCGTCCTATATAAGACTGTAACAGCCAGTTACGTACAATTTTTGTTTCGTCGATTCCGTTCTGGTATATTTGATGTTAGAGATGCACCTCGCATGTGGATACAGCATCGTCGAAAATGTCTATAAAATATCAAAAATGATCGAAGTTAACCGCATGTCAGTAGTCGTAAAACGCAAGACCTAAAAATCTACATGAAAGCTGTTTTAAACCTTTTTACAAAGAGAGTCCAAAAGAAGTTACATAAAGTTCACGTAGAAATAATGGATTTCTTTTTCCCCAACCTAATATTTATGATGAAATTGTTATAAAATTTTATAATAAAACGTAAAAACTCCATTCAATAATCCTTTAGGAAGTGTCTTTAATGGGAGAAACAGTAAGAAAACATGAAAAATCTAGAAATAATCATAACTTCACTTTTCCTTATTTTTTTTTGGAGTTTATTAACTGTTTATTAGATTATAACAACAAGCATGCTTTTTTTATGATTTTACAATTAACAACATTTAACATTTTACAAAAGTTAATGAAAAAATTTTTGTTTATTTTTATCTTTGAATCTCAATTACCTCTACGAGGTGGCCAACAAAAAGAGATTGGTTTAATGTTTTATTAAGCTTGTCCAAAAAGTACTTTTTTGTTATAGAACTTTGAAAAATTACCACCAAAGTTTACTGTTTAACCTTGAATAATATTAAAATCCGACTATTGTGAACCGTTCTGTGGAAAATAATGTTTTTATCGATATTCTAAAGATATTGTAATGATAAATGAATCAAAAAACTAAAATGAATATTTTCTGAATAGGAATATATGGTATGAAATAAAGTTTACTTTAAAAATATTTCCCAAATATTGAAAAGCATATGCATACTGTAGGTGAAGCACATTTATTTATTTTATCTTACCAATTTTTTCTGTTTTATTATTTCGTTTGCATTGCGGGATATATTAGTTTGATCCAGTAAATAATGTGCCCAGACTTTCATCAACCAATCAGAAAGAACTGACGAAGTTAGAAGAAAAGTATTATTTTTCATTACAATCATTTTTTGCTGATGTAAGCTGCTCTTAGAGAGATTTCTCGTTGTACTTTGTGTTATGATTTTTATTTCAAAAATAAAAAGAGATGCTCCCAATTTTTCTAAGCCTGTTAAAAGGAGTAAATTTAACAGAGTCAAAGCCTGGTTCATGGATTTCACCCAATCATCTAAGACCTTAGTGATAAAAATTATACAGTTATTTCCAATTTTGTTGATACTGTACACCTATGACATTATTGGTCAGAATAATTGACACGTTCCAACATAAAAGGCCCCAACATTTATCTCTTTTTGCAGCAGTCTTGGGATTATAACCTAGAATCAACAAATTCATCTTTTTGAATGATTACTCTTTAATAATAGTTATTCAAGAGTAATCATTCAAGAGTAATTATTCATTCGATTAGCGTTATTTGTAAGCAAAGAGGTATCATTCAACATCTTTTACTTTTTAAGTTATATAACTGGATGGCGAGTTTTCGCATGTCCTGACCACTTACATGCTCCCCCTCTAGCATTTTAAACTTTGAAATTTAAGACATTCTTAATCTTTTGAAATTTTAGGATTTAAATTGTTTTATGTTGGTTTTTACCTTTTTTTCTCTTTTATTGTAATTTAAATGTGTTTGCAAATGGCCAGATGTTGATGGATTGGGTTCTTTTTAGCCATATGTAACAACAACAACAATTTTTTAAGTATCGATCTTTCCAGACAATTTTTGGCGGAAAGAAAGTGAACTTACGAAATTAAATAAAATTCGCAATATCACTTTAAATATTATCACAATAGCGTTTTTTAAATGTTATTGCAAAATTCTTCCGTATAATTTCCAGAGGAATTCTCGGGAACAAGATAATCAAAGGCTACGGATATGCAAAGCTGCTATAAAGAAATTGTGTTAACTTCACTAATTAGACTTATAAAAATTCATTTAGAGTAAAACAGTGGCTACCTTTTCTAATATAACGCTTGTCAAAATATATTTTAGGATTTACTGGAATATGAATGTATTACAATCATGAAAAAAGGCTATGATATTTTGGTGACTAAACGATTTTGAATATAGATTTGCTAAAATGTACTTCTAGAGCTTATCCAAACTTATATTTGAATTAATAAATATATTACTATGATTTATTTAAATTTTAAATATGTTGTTATTGTTGGAAAACGTACAACATTTGCGTGTTATTCTGACATTTTATCTACCAGAATATTTTATATTAAAATGTATGATTATTGATATATTTTATTTTATGTGAATTCATTCTCATAAATTTTAAATTCATTTAATATATTTCAAAGCTTTAAAAAAAGATTCATTATTTCAAACTTTTATCTTCACATTTGTAAAGTTATTTCGGATACAAATATATAAATAAACGAAAACTTTCCTTTTTCAACCACTATTATTGTTTTTCATTAAATAAATATTTACAGTATTAGCTGCTTATAATAGCGCACTTCTTTTAACTTTATGAATCTCTAGAGGAAACCAGTTTTGGAGGTACAAATTTCGTTTATTATATATTGAGAATAATCAAGTAAAATGGTCAAACATAAAAAAATGGTTATAATCAAAAGAGATTCACACACTTTGTAAAATGCAAATTTTTGAGAAACGAAATTATATATATATCGTCAGTGATATAAATAACCTATTTCAAGCAGATTTCTTTATTTAACTTACAATCACTATCTTAATTATTACATAGTATAAATTTTTATTAAAAAACCGTTTAAGTAATACGCAAGTACATTTCTAGCCATTTTGCATCACTATCTGTCATTATAAAAGCAAAAATGCGCTAACATTTCTCCCGTCAAAATTACGTAAGATTTTCAATTATTCAGCTCTTATTAATAATAAATATCAAAATATTAAAATTAATTTACAAGAATTTTTTTTTAAATAAAAATGTAATTGATGGAGCATATATCTAGAACACCGCAAAATCTACAGATATATTTTTTAAAAATTACAAAATTAGAATTCTTATTCAGCTTTTCTGAATTATTACATAATTAGAAAAATAATTATATATTAATATTTAATAAATATAATGTTCAATTAATAATAATTGATATAACATTTTTAAACTGTAATTTAATAAAATAGGAAATATCTAATTATCATAATATATGGAAAACACTCACTTTTAATTGTAGAATAATTAATCCCCAAAATGAAACTGCTATTATATCTACATTCCCATACTTTAAAGATTCCCAAAGGAACTAAAAATGTGATTATATAAATAATTATTTTAAACTTTAGGAAAAATGAATCTCGCTTTTATAAAAAATAATCTAAATTAAACCAGATGAATAATATTTTACAAGATAAAAATTTGAAAATAACATAGAACAATGGAAAAATTCAGATAATTATTTTTGGGGAAAAGGAAATTGAATTTCATCGCAAATTCGTCATGAAAAACAACACAAAAATACAATAAAACCAAAAGTTTTTACCAAATCAGAAATTTAATTATCTTTCACATTTAGCTGTTAATAATAAATTCAATGCAAAGTTTTTCGCAAAACATGAAATAAATATACTATATTTGAAATAATTGCTTTTTATCACACTAAATACTTTTTTAAATTATATGAAAATAATTTTGCTCTTTCTGATAATTTAGCGGCCAAATTAGTCTTTGTAAGTTAAATATTTGATTAAGATGGTGAATTCCTATATTTAAATGAGTAAAATCATTTGACTCATAAAGATTTGATAGTAAAAAATATTTTAACTACATTTTTAAATTAAACTCACAGATTCTAAGAAATGTGATTGTTAAAATGGTAAATAAATAAAATAAGAGATGATCATTGTTGACGGAAAATATTTAAAAACCCAATTTATTAAAATATTAAAAAATAATGAAAAAAATACTTTGATTTTTATAAACAGAAAAATAGCAGATTTGACTGGCTACTAGTAAATTAAATTATTAAAAATCAATGTTGTGATTGAAAATATTATTTCTGGATACCAATCTTCCTTTACATAGTTAATCCAACTTATGTGTATGAGAAATGAGATTTTCTCTTTAAAATGCTTGCTAGGGATAAAATGATTTTTTTACGTGGTTTATGCATCGTTAGAATGTTGTCTTAAGTGAAGCGTACATTTCACACGATGAATGAAGCAAAATCAGTAAAACGATACATCTTTCAACATATTTGAAAAAATGGTTTTTGTCTGTGCCCATTTAGCAAGAGCTTCGATTTTGGTGACAGCATATTTAATTAGGTTCCATAAAGCAACCATATCAAAGGATTTCAAAAGTTGGTCTCAGAACTCACAATTGATATCAAAAGGATGTAACTGTGATTCGAACACAGTTTTCTAATTGCGTAAACGAGGTCGTCTTCTACGAATTGCACAAAAGAGCTGGAACTCTACTCTGTTTCAAATGACAAAAATCGTTAACAAAGACCCTTCCTAAAATCTATTTTTGCTTGAAATGTTCGTAGAGAGTTTTATAGGATGGGAATCGTAGCCGGGTGCCTATATGGAAACCGATCCTTTCTGCTCGAAATTCAAAAATTCGTTTGCAGTTGTGCCGAGAAAGAAGACACTGAACATCTGAGAATTGGACTGGGTAATCTGGTCGAATTAATCATGTTATACCTTAATTTGCATTGATGGAAACTTAAAATTTGTCAAGAACCCAACAAACCCATGAATCCATCTTGCCTTACTCGCACTGTGCAGGGACTTGGTGGGTGTACCATAATAAAATGCAGGTATGTTCTGATGATGATGGAAGAAGGGAAGTGGTCTTCGTGTGTTTTTCGAGGGTAAACATATAGTCATAAGATACCTAGATATACTGGAAGATCTAGTAGATCCTGGAAGGTTGTTTTTTTCCTCTGATGGTGACATTTGGACGATAATACACCAGACCAAAAGTGTTCAAGATTAGTTCACGGAGCTTAATCTGACTTCCAACACCTTTCTTGGTCCTGTAGAGACAAGATTTTAACCTTCTTGAAAATGAGTGGTATATTATAGAAAAACGAGTCCGACAGAGCACTTTTTTTTCCATAAAATGTACAATATCTAAAAAGCTGGATAGCCAATATATGTTAGTCTCTGGACATAAATGTATTCCAGAAGCACGTAGCATCTACGCCAAATGAATAAGAGCTGTTTTTTGTTTGAAAGACAATCCAATAAAGTATTGATCATGGGGTTCTAATTCATTCGCCAGTGTGAGTATTTAAAGCTCTAAGAATTTCTAAAATAATTATTATAGTGATCTTATTACGGCTAATGAATAGAATGGATTTCGCAATGTTCAATACTAGCTATTCAATAGACTAAAATAATTCTGGCTAATGGAGTGATTTGATGGATACAAAATTTGCTCATATGTACCTAATTTTGCCGGTTGTACCTAATTTATGTGTACCTGATTTTGTCTCTACGACATTCAATTGTGTATTTTCTGCTAAGCTGCTCTTCCATCTTAGCAGAAAATACACAAGTGATTATAAAAGACAATTAAAAATTATGGGTTAAATATATCATCATACAGAAAAGTTATAAACATAAAATATATGTTATTGAATATTATAACTGATTGTAAGAAACAAATTCATACAACCATGCTTATTTTACTATAAAAAGAACAATCCCATTACAAAAATCTTATATCACTGTAATAAAACAAATATTTAAAAAAAATGAAAAATCTTTACATTTTTCATTTTGTAGATGAATTTACATTAATTTATGTTAATCGATATTAAAGTTTATTGGATATTAATAGGGTAAAAAATAATATAGGACTGTAATCTCTGTAATATTAAAGCATTCCTATATCTCAGTAAAATTAAATTTCATCATCTTCTTTAATGATTATTCGTTTTACACCTGCCTGGAGATTAAATATTCTAATAACAATCAATAAATTAATTTTCGAAAAATACTTAAATATGTCATGCCACATTTACTAGGAAACATTGATATAGACCAGGGGTGGCCAAACTTTTGGGATCCGGGGTCTACTCCACATTTAAAAAATCGAAGGCGGTCTACCAATGACAGAGCTAAATTAACGTACATATTTATTTTCGTTAACAAGAAAAAAATGGTAAATTATGTAATTTTTCCAAAAAAAAAAAAAAAAAAAAAAAAAAAAAAAAACTTCTAATATAAATATTTACAAAATAAAAACTTACTGATGAAATAATCAAAGTATTCATATATCAAAAAGTGACCATCCTATTCACTTCGTTGAGTTGAAATTTGGCACTGTATATCTGCGATAAGTTTATCATATTGTAGCTGGTACGAGCTTATTGCAATGCATAAATACGAAATTAAATGTTCATCCGTTAAATGCGACCAATGTTTGTTTTTTGTTCATGGTTGAAAAAGCCAATTCGCAAAGATACCTCGATCCAACGTATGATTTCAAATACAAAATCAATTTGTAAATATTTGGAAACGTTTCCTCAGAAATTAATTTCCAAAAATCAGTATCGCCAAATATGGTCTGGATTTAAGAAATATACCGCATTTTAATTTAATAATTTCTTCCTCGACCGTGACTGATGTGATATCTATAAATGTCCTATTTTTTCAGATACTATATCAATGCTGACATTTTCATTAAATGAAAATATCATAAAATTAAATATTTCTTTCAACCTAATTAAGTCAGCGAATCTTCTTTCAAATTCTTCAAACAAAACAAGTATTAAGCGAAATCTTCGAAGTCTCGGTTTGGATTATGGATGCACTCTTCCTCCATGTTTCTGAGTTTCTTAATTCATATTTTCTTAACTGATATGCATACGTTTCTATAGTTTTTTTTAATGTTTTAATCGGGCTCATCATGTCAGTCTTAATTTTTATTTATAAATAGTAAACCTTTAATCATAAATCTTTAGATCCTAAATCTTTCCACAGTTTGTTTTGGGTTTTAAATCGTAGACTGTAGTAAATTGTTATTTTAAATAATTCATTGATTCTATATCATAAGTCATAAATTGTTAATATCCGAGGTCATTATCGGGATGGTCGCGGGGACTGCCTAAAATGTCTTCGCGATCTACCAGTCGACCGCGGTCGACGTCTTGGCCACCCCTGATATAGACAATCGAACATGATCCAATACTTTATCAACAAATATACCTCTAATGTATGAAAGCTGTTTTTCTAAAATTATTTTTTAAAAATATCATTACGTTTCCAATCTGTAATCAGAAAATTAGAATGGCTTGATTTAGTTTGTTTGTCGTTCAACGGTCATTTTTTGCACACGAGAAAAACTGAATGGAGTTCAAGGCTTTTTTAAATATTCAAAAAAACAACTGACATAACAAATTTTTTATGCGTTTTTCTGATCATATGCAATGAACCAGATTAAATCAAGGGTACTATTTCGTTACTAATTGAACTTTCCCCCATTAAATGATGTTATTTTTGTCGGCATGTGTAAATCAGATAAAATAAGTAGGTCCATTTCCCTTACGTAAAAAGTCGTTTTCTAAAAAGTTTTCTTTTAATAACAACATTATAGACTGTTGATTTATTTGGTATTGAAACATTTTTCTTCAACTGTAGAAAAAGTAACATATTCTTGTTAGATTTAGTTTTGGTCATTTGTTTGCTGTACAGTATACGGTAACAAAATTTCTGAAATGATGTTAGAATACAGATTACTAAGCAAAACTGAAGAAATCGGCAAAGTTACAGTTAAAATAAATAAAAAAAATTGCATTTAATAAAAGGGAGAGAGAGAAAATGCAATATGCATTTTCTTTTGATTCCTATTTTAAATTTTCTTAATGTTTTGCCTATTTTATTTATTTCATTATAAAATACAATAAACTATAAAATATAGTGTATTTTATAATCTACAGTATATATTATTCGTCATTTGTTAATAAATTTTTACTTCATTGTTTTAATACTTTGTTCTTTTTAAAAAATGGATAGCAATCACATATTAACAAATATATATAGCACGAAATATTAAGGAATTTAAATAATTGTAATAAAAAATTTAAAAAAAATGGATTTTTAAAATAAAGCTATATTATTGTTATTAGTTTCTAAAATATTCCAACCTTACTTAATATGTATAGTTTTGTATGCTTGATTTGTTAATACTTTTTGAAATATGTCACAAACTATAATTTTAAATTGACTTTTTAAAAGGCTCTAAATTCTTTTTATTATTTTTATTAATATTTTTATACGCAAAACCAATGAAACATTATGAAAGAAAATTCAATAAATGAGAAGTGATGAGAGAGAGAGAGAGAGATTTCAAAACAATCTCAAATACTAATACTAAGAATAAAATATTGAAAAAATTAGGCAATTTTTTTCTTAAATTAAAATTCTTTTAGTTCTAGACTTTCTTTTTCTTATCCATAATCGCCCTATTTAACTGTCGATTTTCAAATTTTTTCCCTTTAATAATGATCATTTTTATAATTAACAGTAAAACCATTTTTAATAATATGATTGTTAATTCAAATGGTGGCAATTTATATACATATAATGTAAATCTTATGGCATTTAAATTTTACGATATTTTTTACATATAATATTAACAGTTTAAAAAGGTCTAACAGCATCTTTTTAATATAAATAATCCCATAAAAATTACAATTTTCTTATATTTTAAACTTGACTTCCTTCCCACAAATAATAATTTTTATAAGATTTTCAAAGATACTTTATGTGTATATATATATAAATTCAATGTAACAATAAATGATACTTAATGAACTTTAATCAGTATATATGATATCTTTCTAATTTTTTTCCAAAGAAAAACATCCGTTTTTTCTTAAAGTATTAGATTTACCGGAAAGATCTCTTTGTTTATGTAAGAATAGTGTTCGACAATTACAAGCTTTTCATTTTTTTTTTTTCCATTTTTTTTTTTTTTTTTTTTTTGGGTAAGGTCATAATTTTTTATAGAACATTTAAAAAGTGGTTTGAAAGATTTCAAACAAATTATTCTGGATTTTCTGATTGGTCTCTCTGATAACATCAAGAATTTCAGAAAGACTAAGTTCAAGTTGACAAATGTCAGGCCATATCCGGAAGTCAGGATTGGTCTGTGAACACTGTTGTACTATTTGAGTTAAGAAAGAATAATTTAGTCATCATAAATCATAATTATATCTCTGCTGGCACAATATAATATTGAATTCTTCTTGGATTTGTTAATTACAGGGAATGATAAGTAGATTACCAATAAAAGCAAGATAAGGAAAATGATATATAGTGAACTCCCGAAAATCTGGCCGAAAGTTTCAATTTGAACAAGAGAATGCTGCGTATATAATAGAATGTTCGAGGATCGATATATTTTAATCTGTTCAAACCAAACGGACCATGTAATTCAGATTTGTATTGTAAATAGTTGATTAATTTAATAGACTCCAAGAAAAGAGGCTGGCGATGTTCAATAGAAAGGAAATCATACTGTTTTATAATACCATATGGTATTATGATGTATATGCTTTTATGGGAAATAGTCCGAAACTCCCAGAACTAGGCTGAGAAATTCTCCCATATCTGTCATATTTTACTGTCCTAGTAGCATTTGATTATCACTTATTTTTGTCCTTACAAAATTATAAAAAAATACAGACTTGAATTGATTTAATTTTTTATCTGTAGGGATAAGGAATTTTTTAAAAATGAGGTCAGTAAATTGTCATAATGCTAACAAGAAGTCGTAAATAATGCTGGCAATTACACTATTCAATAAAATTTATCCAAGGTAAAAAATTTTATTAAGTATTATTCTAAGAATGTAAAGGACCCTCTGGTATAGGATTTGATATATTCAATATAAAATAAAAAATAATATTGAACACGAAGTAATCGATAAACAGAGAAAAATGGAATTTCTAAGAACAAAATGGCGATTAAGCCTTTTTACTTTCGCCTTTGAATAATTTCGATGAATAATTTTTGAATGAAAATTTCGAAGCTTATAGAATGTACATAACATTTCTAGCTAGATTTGATTGTTAATTCAATATTATAATTTTAAGGAGATATAGGCACTAATTATATATACTTAAATTTTAGCTTCATTACGGCCTATTTCGTTCTAAAAAAAAAAAACTGCTTAGGACAAGAATTTGTTGATGAAAATGGCAAAATTGAAAAATGTAAGAATAGAAAATTAGTATTTTTTTTGTATGGAAGGAAAAAATAATTAAGTTTTAATTTAAATGTTTTCGTTAAAAATTGCGCTGTGGAAAATGTCTGATATACGTTGCAAGAAAATCATTTGATTCAAGAGTTCGCCAAACATGGAAAATGATTGTGAGCAAACATTCGATAGCGTTGCATCAGCCGAGCGTTAACCTTTGATACCAGTAACTGATCTCTAAACCACTTGAGAATCTGAGCACATGGCGTATAAATAAGCACTTCGATTTTCTCTCCTCGGAAAATATTTTGCTTTTACGCTGTTAGAATTTTCCCTACTGTGTTCTTTTTTTTTTTTTTTTT
>JAPDSC010133034.1:0-21411 GCA_026290005.1 Latrodectus geometricus | reverse complement strand
TATATATATATATATATATATATATATATATATATATATATATATATTATAAAAATGAAAAATAAATAATAAATAAATTATTTAATTTTCGAAATATTTTTTGTTTTTATACAACTCTATTCAACTGATAGTAAACTTGAAGATGAAACTTAAACTTGAATTTGCCTTTTTAAATTTGATGATTTGTTAGATAAGCACTAAAGTCCGATTATTTAATTTGTTGCACTAGGTAATAAAATTCAGAAAATCCGTGAAGGACAGAAAGCATAAGCAAACTCCCCATTCACAATAAGTTGTCAGTAAGTAACAATGTTGGTATTGAATTCTTATCCTCCTCCAAGCCTCTCCCATTTTAAGAGAAAGGGGTGGTAAGGTTTTTCAAGGTCGAGTTATCTGTCAAAGAAAGGCACACGTGTGTATTTCGAATATTGATTATACAAAAAAATTGAAATTTTGATTTAAAATGTGGAACTTAGCTTATTTAAGCTAGTACAATTTTAAATTTAAAGATGGTACTGTGCGTTCCATTTCGTCAACGCAAATCTCACCGAACTAAATGATATTCCGATAAAATAAAATAAAACAAGAACCCGTCAGTTGTAACTAAGTTGGGAGAAAAAATAAAAAGTAGTAGTAAAAATACAATCACACAATAAGCTGAATTCAGCATTTGAGGACATTATTTCGCAAGTGAAATGGAACAGTACCAATTTAAATTACGAAGACTTTTCATAAATGTATTTTAGACTCTTAGATTTCTGATATGTCTTAAAAACTAAATTAATTCTTTAAAAATTAAAATTCTTTTGATTCTTAACATTTGTAGACTTAAAATATATAAATATTTCTTGAAATGTATATTACATTCTCTTATTTTCTTATTTATAGTACAAATTTCAGGCTACAAACGTATTTTGCTTCTTCTAAAATAAATTTAGAGATTACGACCGTATTGTGAATTTTTTTTATTCAAATCTTTTGGGATAATTAATGACGTGCTTGGCTTATTATCAAAAATTTCTAACTCAGTCGCGGTTACAGGTAAGAAATTACAATTTGAGAATGATGAAAAGTACTTATATTTTAAATGCCATTTAATGCTTTTCAATATTCAAATGTATAAAATAAATGGAAAAGTCATACTCTTAAATCTTAATTAAAAAATAGTTCTTTTTTTCATCTTATAAGTAATAAAAGATTGAATTATGAATATTATTAGATAAATTAAAAATCTTCATGTTCTGTAAATGTTTCGAAATTCGTTGCTGAAGTTGAGTCGTGCTACTCTGACGAGCGCGCGTGATATATCATAATCTATTGTAAGATAACTTCACATATCTATAGCACATTTATTTTTATTTTTATTTATTTATTTATTTATTTTTTTTACAAAGCCGCAATTTTAAATTTTATTATTACATTTTTTTTGTTTATAAAATATTTCATTTTTTTTTTTTTGCTTCATTTATAATTTTTATTCGTAATTAATGAGTATTATTACTTTTTATTTCCAAAATATCCATTGTTCCAATTATATACACAAAAATTGTTTAAATTCAAACAAAATTATCATGGAAGAATTAAATATACTCTTATCAATTAAATTATAATAGAATCTCTTTATAGAATTTTATTTCTGATACCTTTTCTTACAAGAAATTCATTTTTTCTATGTCAATGCAATAAAATTCAGCTTTCCATAAGAAAAATTAAATTGAGCAGTGATCCTATGTGAAAGAATATTTTATTAAAAGATGCTATCAAATTCTATATTATTATCAGATTAATAAGAAATATTTTAATTTTATTACCAGAATAATTTATTCTGTTTTGGTACTATAAAACCAAATCAATAACACTTTAAACACATTGATCGTAGGAAAAAATATATGCAATACATGTTTAAAGTTCTATGATACTATTTAATTTGCTTGAAGTTAGTCGAACACATGAACTTTCACACGTGCTACACATGAATTATTGCGATTATTTCACATGAAATGTAGAAAGCTTCAGTAATTACTGCAATAATTTATAGTATAATAGCAGATCGTAGCTTCCAGTGAAAATAGTATATATTCCTTATATTCAATAATTATTGTATAATGTCTATTTATTATTTAACAGCGTTTTATACACAGGTAATTATATAATTTATTTTTTGTTATATAAAATATATATATTATTATACAATTTTTTGAATAAATATAATATTTACATGAATAAATATATACTAAAAAGCTGTTTTATGATTTGTAATAAGCCCTCATGTACAGATCAGTTGAAAACAAATCGCAGAAATCTTGGAAGTTTCTTTTAGCTTCGAAGTTACTGAATATTGAAGTTAGGATTAATTTCCTCCGCGTTCTAATGAACTTTCCTGTCGGCGGCGAATTGGGAAAAGCGTAACTAGTTATGCTACAGTGAGTAAATATTATTTTTTTTTAAAGAGGAAACTATATGGAATACAAAAATGAAGTTGGGTTTCGATGCCGTATATATTTTTCCTGCACTCTCATTACTTGCATGTCGATAACAATTTTTAAAAGATTAAGGTATTGCACATGTTTGTTTTGGAGGGAGTAGTATTCAGGAACGCTGTACAAAATTAATTGCATTGTTTCATTAATAAGTTCACAGGGAATGCACTCCAGAGTTAATTAATGCTAGAACTAATTACAAAGTTATAATTAAAATTTCAAATCAAACATAACCTATGCTTTGAGTTATCTGGAAACCAAAATTCAGATAAAAATTTCTTTCCATTCCGTGCTACCATTTTCATTTCCATTTAAGTCAAAATTTTGGAGGAAGACATAAGGAATGAATTTATTAATACAGATTTTACTAAAATTTGTAATTCATACACAGTAAAATTTTAAGACCATTTCATTTATAACTCATCATACAAACGTGAAGGCAAAATTTTTTGGCTGATTCCATTCATTTTTCTATACAATATTACAGCCATTAGGGTAAAATATTAGGTTGGGGAAAAAGAAATCCATTATTTTTACGTGAACTTTTTGTAACTTCTTTCAGATTCGCTTTGTAAAAAGGTTTAAAACAGTTTTCCTGTAGATTTTTAGGTCTTGTGCGAAGCTACGACTGCTGACATGTTGTCAAGTCTGATAATTTTTGAAATTTTATAGACATTCTCGACGATGTTGTATCCATGTGAGGTGCATCTTTAGCACCCAAATACCCAAACGGAATCGACGAAACCAAAATTGTGCGTAACTGGTTGTTACAGTCATATATAGGACGACAAACACCTTTCACAATTTTAGCCACCTGGTTAGCATTTTCGCCATTATAAAAGAAAAACTAAAATGTATCGAATTTTCTGTTTGTTGTCTTCTATTTTTAAAACCTTGTACTCATAACTGAATGAATCAAAAAAAGAAAAAAGAAAAAAAAAACCGCAAGAGAATATTTTAGTGTCAAATGTCAGCTTTCCAATGAGCATAAATTTGAAATTGTTTGATAGATACCTCACGAGATAGCGATCACTACAGACGTCTACCCCAAAAATAATGGATAACTTTTTCCCCAACCTAATACATAAAATGCAAATAAGAACTCTATATATATGGCTACTTGTATGAGAAGCACCCACTAAGTGTGCCATCATTCCCTTAAATTGACTCTTCATAATTTAAAAACAACTATCTAACTTTTGTTAACCAAGCTCGGGGGTACGATACGAATTAACTTGAAAGATATTGCGACTATTGTAACCAGTGCAGCCACTAAAACACACTGCTTTCTCAGCCGAGTATTAAACCCGCAATTTGAAATTAAATTCACTAAAAAATTTAGAAAATCTTAAAATCTAAATTGTATCAATAAAGGAAACATATATATTATAAATTAAGATTCCTTATTGCATTTTAAATAGTTTAAATTGCAATTGTTAATAAATAATTTTAATATGAGTGAAATTTTCCATGAAACGTATAGTTTCGTAATACTTTTCTGCTTATAACAAATTTCTAATTTAAATATTCTTTCGAAACCCTAATGGAAAAAAAAAAAGAATTTTTATCCCTCCCCCCCCAAAAAAAAATTCTACTGCACTTATTGTATATAATAATTAACATTACTGAAAAGACAACGAACATTGCTAAAAAGATAACGAAGCTCTCATCGCACAGCGCGATGTTTTTAAAATTCAATTTCCTTTATTGAATATTAGCTACTTAATAAAAAAATTTCTATTAATCCCTTAAGAGAAAAATTTTTGAAGCATTTTATCTCTTTAATAAGTATTTTTCCTATTATTTGTTAAGCGCCCAAAATCAAATGCATAACTAGATTTTAAAGCACATTACATTAAACATTACGGAAACATCTGCATTGTTTCCATTAAAATTCTTTTACGAGATATGAATTTTTTAATCACAAAAATATATCTATGTTTTTAGGAGAATATTTTTGTTTTTTAAAAGAACTTTTTTAATTCAGCTCAAAATATGGATATGTGATTATAATTTACATATCTACTCTTCTTGAATAAAGGTGATGACTATTACATGAATGAAGGGATAGATTATTGAAAATAGAGATAATGATGATGAATTTATACGCGAAACATGAAAATTTAAAATAACACGCTTAAGGGAGAATTAATTAATTCTGTTAATGATTAAAAGGTAAAATCATTGATTTTGTTGACTATCACTCTAAGCGATATCTTTATTTCAATGAGATTCATCATTTATAAGAATGTGAAATGCGATAATATTTTAATATTCAACAGTTCAAATTTCAAATAATTTAAAAAACTTATAATATTTGAAGTTTTTTATAAATAAGTACTGATAGGAGTATGTAAAATTATTTAATTATTAGGAATAAATACTTATGCATTTTAAGCTGAAATGATTTTGATTACAAAACGGATATTCGCAACACCCTAGAGTATATTAAAAGAAAAATGTGCAGAGATGCCTAATTTGTAAAACTCACAAAAGTAATATCTGATATAACAATTTTCTCTCTAAATTCCTGCATCAATTGCAGTTAATCATTGACTTAAATTGGTTAAACTGCATTAAAAAATTCAACTCAATTAACAAATTTAATAATTTTTTTCCAAAGGTGGGCACTGGGGTGATTAACCCTTTCGCGCCACTACAAGGCCGGAAACTGCTACTCATTTATCGTTACCCGGTGGGCCTTTGTGAACCAAGTCACGGACTCGAGTAGCACTACCCAAGTCACATCACCACAAACCCGTTTATAGGGCAGGTCACATCCATCATCTGAGGAAAGGACACGAAACACATAGGAAGAGAAAGTACATCCATGCCCGAGCTGGGATTCGAACCCAGGTCCTCCCCATCCGTTGTCAGTTACGCTAACCACTAGACAGGTTGGGCGGCACAAATTTAAACATTGACTATACGAAAAATGATACTAGTTGACTTCAAGTCACAAGAGCAGAGTTCTCAATTTCCAATTTATCGTGGTTAATTATCGATTTTCAAGTAAATACTACTTATCGATAGAATAATAGACCTGTAGACTATGTTAATGTTAAGCTTTCAGTTTCACTGATAAAACCTGACTGTAAATAATACGCGCTTTTTATTTAACTAAAGACAACAGGATCAGTTTTACAAGTATTGAATAACGAGAGGTAAACCCAGAATTATTGTTTACTGCTTGCCTATCTGTTGGATTCAAACTCAGAATCTTCAAAGTTACACTCTTGCAATCCATTGAAGGTCATAAAAAAGATAAACTATCTTCCTGGTATTAGGCTATTCGCTGTTAAATTTGTTGTTCAATCACTTTTGAAAATTAGTATCTTACGAGGTATAATTATTTTAAATGTTCGTATTTGTTTGAAAATCAGTTTTAAGAATTTTTTGTATTCTACTCTTTTTTTCTTGCATTAATACTCTTACGGCCGTATTCACCAAACACGGGTTAACTTGAGAGTAGCCTATCTCGGATATAACTCAACTCTGGTATGACTCGCCAATTCTTGTTCAAGAAGTGGGGAAATTCCCGTGTAAAACTACTTTGGAATTAACCGAACACAACATATAAGACGGCTTCTGATTGGCTAGCAATCTTGCACATCAATGTCAACAAACATATCGCTTAATTCCGCCATTGTTTGCTGACTCGGCGCTAACACTCCGAAATCGTAGGGTTATTCTAGGGATCCATATAGGCGAGTTAATCTCTGTTTTTGTCGTGATGAATAACGATTGATGACTTAACTCGCCCTTTACCCTGAAACATCGTTCAACTCTGGTTTTTGAATACGGCCTTTAAAAATGAATAATCTATAATCATTTAAACGAAAAGTTAAAGTCATAATACAATCCATTTAGTGATTGGTTGCTTATGATATGATTTCAGATAAAGATTATAATTTTTAACACTGTGATAAAAAAGAAATTTTTACGAAAATGAAAAAAATTGGTAAACGGAAATGCATATTTAAAATATTATATTTATCATAAAACCTAATTTATAGCTAATTTTCGCAAACTTGTTAAAGAATTTACGATAATTATTAAAAACTGGGGAATATATACTGTTTTTTAGAATCCAAATATTGTTAACTGAATATTAATGATTATGCCGCCCAACCTGTCTAGTGGTTAGCGTAACTGACTACGGATGGGGAGGACCTGGGTTTGAATCCCGGCTCGGGCAAGGATGTACTTTCTCTCTTTCTGTGTTTCTTGTCCTTTCCTCAGATGATGGATGAATGTTGCCCGCCCTACATGAGGCCCGTCTTGAGCAAGTAAGTACATTAGCCGCAAATGGGCTAATGTACTTACTTGCTCAAGGGTGCCCGCCATTAGAAATAAAAAAAAAATACTAATGATTATACTTTTTTAAATTACTAAATCAAATATTTATAGCAGTTATTAAGGAAGATAGAAAACGTTTTTTATAGTTTACTTGCGTTAATTTTAATATAGTCCATGTTGAGTTATCAAATTCGGGTTAATAAGGGGAAATTCAAAAATATGTTTTAAATAAAAGAATAATTGATATACATAAATAAATTGTTAGCTATATTAATCAAGAAATAATTATGGCGTCATATTTGAAATAAGATAAAAAGCCTTTGAGATAAAAATCCTGAACTGAAACAACGAGTGAATAGTAATTTGGTTGTATTGTCTCATATCAGTGTGAAAGGACATACGAGGGTTACTCTGAAATTTTTGAGATACGCGCAGACGAGAATTTACAAAATAAAAATAACGGTTTAATTTTAAAATAGAAAGTATTTTAACACAGAAGACGATTTTTTACTAATTTACTTCAACTAGTTTAGCGTAGAATAAATTTTAAACAGAAGAGAAAACGGAGTTGACGCGAGAACATTTTCGCGCTATAATTTTCTACGATTTTAAAGCAGGATTAAATCAAGAAGAATGTGTCCAACGGTTGCAATTAGCATTTGGTGATGAATCTCCAGCTCGTGTTACTGTATTCAGATGGGTCAGAGAATTTAGAAGAGGTCGCAATTTTCTTCAGGAAGAAGAACACACAGGAAGGCCGCCATCGGCAGTAATCCCGGATAATGTGGCTGCCATACGAAAAATGTTAATGTATGATAATCGCTGTACCCATCAAATGATACAGAAGGAACTTAACATTGGATCTGAAGCCATACACAAAATCCTTTTTGAAGAATTAAATATGAAAAAAGTAGTTTGCCGTTGGGTTCTCCATAATCTAACTGAGCACCAAAAAGAGGAGCGTGTTAGAATCAGTAAAGAAACTCTTAAATTGCTTAATGATTGTGGCCACCGCATCATTTCTAAAATTGCTACAGGCGATGAAACGTACATGCCGTTTTTTGACGTTCCAACACGTCAAGAAAGTAAAGTATGTGTCTTTGAAGGTGATCCCACGCCTACAATGGTGAAAAAATAACGCGCACTGAAAAAAGTGATGTATGCCGTTTTCTTCAGAAATACAAGATTGGTCAAAGCCATCAAGTTGCAAGGACAGAAGACAGTAACAGCAAACTGGTATACCACTAAATGTCTTCCAGAAATTCTACAAGAACTGAATGTTAGGGGACTAAATCTTCACCATGACAATGCATCTTCACTTACAGCCGGATTAACAGTTGAGTTTCTTAAACAAAAAAAAATTAAAGTGATCGAACATCAGGCCGTATTCACCTGATCTAGCTATGTGCGACTTTTGGTTATTTTTTAATCTAAAAAAGAACTTACGTGGACGTCGTTTTCATTCAAAAGAAGAGATTGATGTGGCTATAAATGTATTTTTTTCATCTACTCCAAGAAATGAATGGCTTGAGGCATTTAATCTGGGGGAAATTCGTCTACAAAAGAGCATTGATGCTGGAGGAGACTACTTTGAACACACCTAAAATTTTGTAAGTATAACTTTAAAAACCTAGTTGTATCTCAAAAATTTCAGAGTGACCCTCGTATTTGGATACAAAATTTCATCTATCTTTTGTAAATATTCAAATCAAAATTTCAAAACAATAAGTAAATCCTTTTGATTTTAAAATTTCCAAAACAATGCGCGTTTAATATCTTTTCTCCATATAATATGAGAAGAAGAATTTAACTTTAAGCAATTTATAGAAGTCAGTGGCCTGGTTGGTTAGAATGTTCGACCTCGTTATCAGAATGAGTTGAGTTCGAATGCCGACTCAATCGAAGATCCTTCATGCTCGGTGATGGCAGTGTGGGCACGTTAAGTATGTCATGGTCGCAATGTCCTCCATGTGAAATGATACTTCTTGGGGAAGGTAAGCCAAGTCTGAGTGTCTTCTGCTTCATCTCTGATTTTAATTTACGGAAACTCTCTTACTACAAAGGCACACCCACTAGGTGGCCTATTCTATAAGGTATCATAGTGGCTTATAGGCCACCTAGTGGGTACCACTTCCACCCCTTATATTGCTAAAAGGTGAAAACCCTGGTAGACGGCCATTATAAAACAACAACAATTTTATAGGATCCATTTATGAGATATGTTATATTAAAATAATTGTTCTGATAAGGGCACTAAACATTTATCTTAGGGCACTAATTATTATATCTGTATATATCTGTCTATAAAAACGAACATCTGTATATAACCAAAAAATATAATACAAAAAATTAATTTACAAGAAGAGTGAAAAAGGGAAAAGTTTATTTTCGAGAGGGAAAAGTGAAGTTTTAAATTCCCTTTACTTAGGATTAAAGAATAACTGTTTTTAAACGAAAGGGAATGTGCTATCTTATCAGCCTGATTATTTAATCAACTACAACTACGTTTCTGTTAAGCGAGACGATAAAAGATAAGCTACGACACGAGATTTTCCCGAAGTATATCATAGAATAAAAGTATATAAAATTAATAATTTATAAATAATATATAAATTGGTAAAAATACTTAATTAAGAAAAAAAATAGGTTAAAAAGTATATTATAAACAAAAAGTTTTTTTTTTCTTCTTAGAAATGAATTTTTTATAATTATACAATTTATAAAGAAAATATATTAAATTAATTTTTAATATATTGAACAGAGATCTCGCAATTAAGTATCTTTTATTTACATTATAGTTTTTTTATAAACAATTAAAAAGTAAAGCATTTAAAAAGAATTAAAAAGTAAAGCATCATGTTATATAAATAGAAAAATCAAGCACACCAAAACATTAGAAAATACATACTAAAAAAAATTATGACACGGTCAATTTCAAAACATGTTTTTTCCATATTGCATAACTAGTACTTATAGAAAAAATGTAAGCAATATTAATTACAAAAAATATCTATGCTTAAAAAGTTATTTTAGAAAATAGCACAATTTTTATTTATGTTATTTTTATTCATCATTGCATGTAAAAGGCAATAACTTGAAATTCAATTTTTGATTCGTCAATTGTGATGCATAGCGCATATATAAATTTGCTCCAAAATGAACTCTAAGGATATTTAATAAATTTATTTTTTAATTTAGTCTGTTTACTTATGTTTTGACGTTGACATCAATGAGCGAACATCAATTTATGAGCACAAACAATCAAAATTATAGAATTTTTGAAAGTTAGTGATGTAAAAGATTAAATAAGAAATTGATATATATATATATTTGTTTTAAAAATTTTCGAGACTTAATATTTGATATATGTGTTTCTGCTTTCGCGTTCAATGTAAAAAAATATTCTGCTACAAGTGCAGTATTTAAGTAATGGATTGAGAGTAAATATTCAGTCAAACAAATTTTATTCTGACAAGAAATTTAAGAATTTAAAAATTAGAAAAATGATTTTTGAAAATAATATTTTTTCTAACAAATACATAAAGATTATTACGAGTTACTTTAACCTGCAAAATTATGTATGCATATTATTTTTATATATAGTTAAAATTAAAGTAAAAAGACTTTTTAGTTTCAGTTTCAAATACTCTCATAGAAATTATTTATTTATAAGAGAAAACAAACAATTATTTAGCTAAAAAATGCAATCCATTTTTTCCCTTTATTTTATTTTCATCACAATTGAATATTCTTGAAAACTATACTTAAGAAATAATTCTGTTAAAATTTGAATGATTAAAAGATAGAATGCAATTTTCTTTGGTAAATTTAATATAAATTAAGCAAATAAATTTAAATTTAAATTTATTTTTTATATATAATATAAAATAGTACTTTTTTTTCTCTATTGCATGAGAATTTTGTTAAATGTAACACTAGAGATACTTCATAAAGTTAATTACTTTAAAATTACATTATATGTGATAAGCTAAATTTCATTTGTGATAAATCTCAATAACGCAGTATTTTTGTTAATTTCTAACAATCATCCCTTATGTATTTCTTTGGCGATCATATTTCATGTAGACAATTTCTTGTGTTACTAAAATATCGCCAACAATGCTTTGAATCTTGCGAAAATATAGCCAAGCCTAACAAAAGATATTTCTTTATATCATTATGAAATTTTCATGAATATGCATTGTCTGGTTACGTTGACGTAATTCTTCTTTCTTTCGTAATTCCTACAGATTACTTTTTCAAACTTATTCTATAGTTCTTTTTTTTAATAAAATAAATAGTGAATTACTGTGGTTATTTAAATTAATAATGTAAAATGAATTATGTCTGATGCTTTGTTGGTTACTAAATGTTACCGAAACTAGAAATAAGGCAGTTATTACTAATTTGTAAAAGATCAGAAAATTATTTCACGGTCTATTGTTGGTGATTTTGGTTGCTATTATTTTTTATTTATTTCTTTTTCTGTTTATTTGCATCTGTTACGATTTTGAATTAAATTGTTTGAATTAGAAAATGAATGCATAGATAAATCTATTTTCATTATTAAATATTTTCTACATTTCATTAAAAGCTTTTTTTACTTGCATGTTTTATATCGTGAAATTTCAATTTGAAGACTTTCTTAAAACTCGTTAAAAAAAATACTTTCCTTTTTTATTCTTCAGACTATACAAAAGAGAATAACTAGCAAGAAAGGGTTAAATAGAGGTAGTTAAAGTAAATTTATGTTATATAAATAATAGAATGAGTTATTCATAAACTTGTTTACATTTGAATATGTTCGTTATTTTTGATTACATCATATTTATTATTTTAAAAGTTTTATTTCGTCATTGAAAGCCTTTTGAAAATTAAAGTTGTCACAAAATTATTTGGTTATTCAGCATTTTCATAGCGAAAAAGAAATATAGTTTTACCCGTCTTTCTACTTTTGCTAGTTTAATTTTAATCAATTAAAGATGATATTCGAACAATAAGATGATGTTTCTGGACATATTTAAATGATAATTAATTTCAGTAGTGCCTACATAATCACGATTAATATAACAATTCTAAAACCATTAAGAAGAGTTAAGTAATTCTTAATCAAAATTGTAATTAATTATTAAATATGAATACACTTAATACTCATAGTTTTAATTGATATATTCATCATTCCTTATGAATTTCTAAATAATATAAATGATTTGTTTGCAAACATAAATAATCATTTCTTTCATAAGCTAATATCAAAAGTAATTTCTAACGAACAAGGCTTTTTATTCTTTATAATTACTTTTTAAAAATTTAATGGTGATTTTATGTTTAAAATTTTAGAATTCGAAACTCATTTTTCAAATGGACCTCAAAATAAATTAATATATTACGTTCTTATATTTATAAGTATCATTATAATATTAATAAGGTATTGATAATTAATGGTTAGAGATAATTATGTACTTGGTTAATGATAAGTGCTTGTAAAAAAACATAAAAGACTGTGATTAACGACTTTTGAGAACCTAAACCAGTTTTATAGATAAAAAAAAAAAATACTGAAGTTTTCGACAGAGACGAAAAACATCAGTAAGGGAAATTTAGGTTGCGTTTTTCTCCCTTCAAATTAAACCAACAGATTATTACACAACTGCAAAGATAAAGAAAACATTACCTAAAATTATTGCTAATTAAAAGTTTTTAATTGGGTGAGGTTGTCAACAGAGAAACGGGAAAACATCTTTAAGAGAAGTCTTTAGAAATATAATAGTAGTTTAATTTTAATTAAGGGAGATTGTTTCAACTATAGTAAAAAACACTTGTTAACTAACGTTATTTAGATCTTTCAGAATTGTATAACTGCTCTTATGCATAATGTACAAATATTAAATTTATTATTCTCAAAGATTTTCATTTAATTTTTTTGACAAAATTTAAGAATTTTTTTATATTACAGTCGTTAAAGCGCGGTAAAAAAATTTTATTATTATAATTTTTTTTAAAAAGTTTGATTTTTCTCTAGTTTATTTTCCTAATTTTGTTACTAAGCTCATTTCTAAATTTAAAAAAAATAAGATAAAGAATTTATTTCATTTTTTTGCACAAAATAAACGAGCTATTATATAAAAATATTTATACAAAGGGAAGTGAACAAATAACAATGAAGTTTAAGAAATTATACCAATTATCTATTCAAATTTTCGCATGTATACTTACTTTCAAATTCCTTATTATTATTGACTATCAAACCATTATGATTATTTGATTATTCTTAATTTATAGAAGAGGTATATTAATATATTTTTGGATCAATTACAGTACAAAAATGGTTTTCATATATCAAATAAATATTAATTACTAGATTAATATAAGATTTTTTTGAATTCGCGTATTCCTAACATAAGGTTCTTGCACATATTAAAACTTGAAGAGAAGCTGCTTTCTGTTTAATTCTATTTCGTTCTGAGCTTTATAAATCATATTTGCTGTTTGATTTATTTTTTAAAAAAATATTAAGTGTTTTTTTCATCTTTTGGTTTTATTTAAATGTTATTTTATCAAAATTGAATTTTTACGGTCAGTATAAGTACTAAAAATATATTCATTCATTATTTTGGTATAGTGAATTGATGAATGCACGCAATTTAAGCACAAGGTTTTTGATGCAGATTTTAAATTTTGGAGGCAAGAAGTCTAACCTGTAAGGCATTAAACTAAGGTAGTTCACATTGTACTACACTTTTCCAATTATTTATTGCGTTTGATTTAACTCTAAGCAGTAATTTGGCAGAAAATAAATTTCTAGTAAATTCTTACTGAACGGCTTGAAACCTATTACGACATACAATGAAGACAACGATTGAACCCGTGGTTTTCTACTGCATAACGCAGTTTTATCAAAAGATTATTATTCGAAGTTCGCTGATTGGCTGGAAATATTTCTTAGGAATATTCTTGTTTTTATTTTTCATCAAATCAGAGCTTTGGCCAATGATATATGACAAAAAATAGAAAAAAAATTCTATACTTATTATAATCCATAGGATTATCAAAATTTTTGTAGAACTTGTTAAAAATATAAATAATTAAAATCATTTTGATAAAACTATGAAATATTCGACCAAATGCTTATCTAAAGTAAGGATGAATGTGAAAGTATGATTGATTTTGTGATAAAAATATTGTTTATCGCAAAAATGTATACCTTCACGTAACATATGTATATGATTTAATTTTTATTGTTTTATGATCTTTATTCGGGGATAATAGTCAGTACTAGAATTAATTGATTTCAAAAATCAAAAAAATTTCTCATGATAATTTAAAATCGCCAAAAACTTGGAAATAATACTATTTTTATCCGTAACTTTAATATGTTCAAACTCAAAATATTAATTTCTGTTATTGACTTTACCATGTTGTGTTTTGATTACATTATTCTTGTAACCCTAATTCCTTAAAAATCATTATGCTCATAGAAAGTCTTTAAATGGATATTCTAAAAATAGAAAATAAACCCGTTTACTGACCTTTTGTTATAATTTTTATCCTTAAAATTTTTTTTTTTTTTTTTTTTTTTTTTTTTTGTTCAGATATGGCTCAATGTCTACAATACTTTGCAATATTATGGAATATTATTCTATTTCTAATAGTTTTTATTTATTCAATTATATAGTCTTCAATTTTATGGATTTTTATGATATTGCTTTAAAAATTACCTAAACTTTTTACCCTTTTCTATATCAAATCTTTAATCCCTTTCAGTTTTCTTAATCAGCTATCAAACCTATAATTTTTCTATAGGGTCATTTTGTGTTCATTATGTCGCCAAATATTTTGCAAGATCAAATATGTTGTATCGAACAGTTGTAATGATCAAATGGTGATCAGGACAGAAGGTAAGATGGAAAATTAATTACTGTTTAAACACACCCCAATCAATTCCAAATTTTCTATTGTTGTCTAAGATTCAAATTCAGAATTTAAAAATTTTGATGATATTGCTTTAAAAATTTCTGAAGTAGATATCTTTTTTTAAATTGAATCTTTAACCCAGTTATATTCAAAATCTTTTTGCCAGCGGCACACGCTTAACTTTTTAAAATTTGCTGCCACACAAAGAAATATATAAGTTAAAAAGTTGTTTACTTACCCATAATGCACTGTGTAAAATAGTTTATGATAATAATTTTTGAATGTAAAACAAAATAATATGTACTGCAAATAACAATATGTTTATTAAGAGATTAATTGCAATGTATTCATAAAGATACTTTTAACGAAAAGTTTGAGCTTGATGTTTTTTAGTGATTTCATTTATATTTGGTCATAATGCTACTCTCATATCGTCTTCTACATTTAATAGTTTCGATCTTTTTTTCGTTTTTATGTTGGTTGATACTGAAATCCGAATTCAAATAAATAAGATGTAGAAAGTTGTAATCGGAGATACACTGGGAATACTTGAAATTTCTTAACATAAGGCAAATATGTCACTTTATCAAAGGATACGGTTACAAAAGATGAAAAAAGTTTTTAGCTGTAAAAAATATGGTACTTTACTGTAAAAAAAAGTTTTCTTTTACTGTGTACTTTTCATAATTTAAAAAAACTTTACTCATAACAAAAAAGCGATATAATTTTTACTATATATATTTCTAAAATTTGAAAACAAACTTCAAGAATTAGGCGGCACAATAAAAAGTGCCACTGCACAGTGTCGTTGAAAGGCACTGATTTAACTTGCTAATCAATTTTCTTGCCTATGACAGGAGAACAACTTCATGGTTAAGTTTCAATCGACAAGGATGACTTAAAATTCTTTTTTTTAATTAATAACGCAAATTATCTAAAAAATTATTTGATATTTTCATAAATTTTGGGTATATTTTGTGAAAGAGACAAATATATCCCTTTTTTGTAGCATTATTTAAAGATTTTTAAATTAAATCTTCAAAGATTAAAGCAAGTTAGCCACAGGCCTAGCCTATGTCACCATGTAAGATAAATAACTGATTTTTTTCTTATTATCTTTCTTAAATTTCAAATCAATATATGACTTTATTTACATTTTTCATGTAATTTTCCTTTTGGCAATTTAAATTTTACCACAAATTACCTTTATACTAAATATTCAATTTTTAAATAGTTTTAATGTTAAAATTTAAAATTTTAAATTTCCTGCTATTTACAAACTTTACATTTGTTAAATTATTTACATTTTCTACACAAATTAACTTCTTTTTTTTAAATTTCATAGTGTAAATTGTCTTAATACTAAATATTATATTTTTTAACTTGTTTTATTAAAACTTAATTTTTAAATTCTTATAAATAATGACTAAATTTAAAATTTTAAATATTATGAATAAAAGTTGCTATCATTTACTGTAGCATTTGACTCAAGAAAATATTATCTTGTATTATTGTAAAATTCAAAATTTTTTATTCTAATAGTAATTATTTTATTTACAATATATATTTCTAACTTAAAAGAAATAACATCATCGATTTTGATTACAATTTAATGTTTTAGAAAAAGGGAGTTCATCGAAGTGTATAATTTTATGCAATAAAATTCAATTTAGACGGTTGGGTGCATCCACAGAAATTATGCCCAAAAATATTGTTTTGAGTGAAATACGATAAAAACTGCTATAAATAAAACAAACAACGAAAATATATAAACATTTATACCTCCGTTAAGTGATAATATTTCCATTCAATTTTTTTACAGTTAGATTGTCACCTATTATAGCAGACAGCGCAAAAATCTCAAAATTAGCCAATTGGCGCTTATTTTAGGAAGCCAAGATGCAGTCTAATTCATTTGGGTATACGAATTTCCTATTTGCGTGCATGTCGGGAAGTAGACAACGTGATTTCAATACATAATTAGGTGTTGGGGCTGCTGTAAAATATGGTAATTTTGGACAAAAGACCACCAAAGTTATAATAAATAAAACAAAATTTGGTGTAAAAGTTTTAAAATCTAAAATATTGGGTTTTATTTTGAGGTGTTTAATACTACAACTTTTTATACCAGCATTTCTTATAATTGATTTTTACATCAGCATTTCTTATAATTGATATAAGCAGATGAAAAAAAAATCTACTTAAATCACACACAATCATATTATTGTTTAAGTTAGTATCGCAAGGTATTTCTTTAATTAGTTCAATCAAACAAACTAAATAATTCTTATGATTTTTGGCGTTATCTAAAACATGTAATTGACGACATTAGTGTGACGTCATATCCACAACTGTTTCCAAACAAATACAATGTAAACATTTGTTTAATATTGTATTTAAGAGTGCCTTCTTGACAAACTTGGAGATTTTTGTTTGGCTATCGATTTTATTGGTGATTCTTGTTGACACAGAACAATAAATTGTTCTGTTGCAACCAGAATACGATTGGAAATAAGCCCAGCTTGGTGATTAATGGTGACTACAATTTGGCGAGAATCAAAGGTTAAGCAAACAAAAGGTTAAAAGTTTTAACAAACACGTTATCCTTTAATAACGAATATCAATTTCAAAAATAACAATTTAAAAATCTATCACCTAAGTCTATGGCAGTTTCAATGATAAATGACGCTTAACAGCAAATGTTTGGAAACAATATGACGTCACAACTAATGTCGTCTATTTTTAATACATACTAAAATTTATTATTATTTCTTGACATTTATAAGTCAAGAAATAAAAACTTGCATAATATTTCGTGATTTGTAAGTTATCAGCAATAATAAAATTTCATTTATAAGTAAAGAGATGCGCTTACCACAACTTAACAAGAAAAATAGCTCCTTTAGGATGGTAACGAGCAAAATTTAGATCAAATATGGAAATAGAATTAATTTTTTAATCTTTATTCGGTGTTTTATTCAGTCAAATTTTAAATAAGTATTTATTTTAGAGAAGTAATATTGTTATGAGGTAATATTATTATTCTGAGGTAATTTTTTATGAAGAATCTATACGTAAGAAAAAACAAGGTAAATGAATATTATGATTCTTATACCAAACAAAGATGAGATTTCTTCTTGATTATTCAGAATGATTTCTACTGACGTACTTTAACTACTGTTTCTATTTTTTGTTCCAAATGACGTACATATAAATATTTCACTTGTGCTTATAATTATCATTTACTTAATAAGCACTTTATTTTATGCACATAGAAAAATACTTGGATTGCAATAAATTATGCATTGTACAAAATTAAATATGTCACTGTGGAAACTTGATGTTTATTGGAAACATATTTGAGTTTTATTTTGTATTGCTTGGATTTGATATGTCCTTTAATTATACCAATTTTATTAGTGAAAATGTAATAATTCAGTATCCTGAAAATTTTCACTGTAATTGGTCGTAGAAATTGATCGATAACATGAGCCATAATTTTTCTCAAATATGATGAAATATATCTCATTATTAAAACTTTATAGCTAAATGTAATATTCATTTTAATATATGTTCATAATGAATTTTAATAAGGGATATATTTTTATAATTTTTATTGAAATTTTGATTCGCCTGAGAGAAATTAGCAGAAAATTCTCTACTGCAAACTAGAAAATAAATTATTCTTAAGATGCATTATTCTTGACAGTACTGTGAATTTAACTCCAAAATATTAATCTGTGATATAAATATATATTTTAAGGACATTTTGTCACAATGTAGGGATAATTCAAATTAAACGCTTGTAAAAATTTTTTAAAATCCTTTCAAATTTGCTATGAAACAACAGTTGCAAATAAAAAATATGCCAGGTAAAGCTTTTTTAAATGATTGATTAAAAATTTAATAAAAACCCGGTATCTTCCGAAATAAGTTAACTATAAAACCCTTAAAATAATTTTAATAAATTTATTATTAGTGGATATATTAATTTTTTTAAGTTGGTTCTTAAGGAACATGATTAACAAAGTTGAAATAAACGAAGTTTTAATACCTCATTTGACTTATTTTCTCAATTAATTAAAAATAGTAAATTTTACGTTCATTTTATTATATTTAAACACATAATTTTATGTGCATTAATTTTATCAGAAAATGCTTATAAGTTTTCATTATTTGCATATAATATTTAAATTTATTTTTATGCCTTGAAAAGATTGATTAAAAGTTTTATAAGAATTTAGTGAAGTTCTATAGCTTCTTTATACCAAGAAATGAAGGATATAAAACTAATATACCTTGATTTATAACTCTGAAATTCAAATTCTAATTTATTTTTTAATTTATAAAGAATATAATCGATGATCAACTATTGAGGAATAAAAAACTAATTTTTTTGTGATTTTATAATAAAACAATATTTTATTTAGACTCATATTTATTTAAAGCGATGAAAACATTTGTTTAAAAAATGATTCATATGAATTTTTTTAAAAAAGATGGCTCTAATTCTCTAAAAGAAGATTAAAGATCTACACAAACTTCTTTTGTATAAAAAATTGTTACAAGATTACAATTATGAGATCTACAATAGTTAACGAGGTGTTAAATTTCAAACACGGTAGAAGAAAATATTATCATCATGCTTAGTGAACTGTGATTAAATGATGTGCTAAATGTGATAATAAACCCGATTAGTGGCTCATCACCATCACAAGATTAGTTTTGGTTTGGTAATAATCGCCTAATCAGAGTAGTTTGGCTGTTTAATCGTCTGATAAGTGTAGTTTTAATATAAGGCATTATAATAATGCTCTTTCTGAATAACAATAAGTTTGCCTTAATACAAAGGGATGGTTAAAAATATGGATAATTTCAGCAATACTTGCATGTTTATGTAATGCAGTCTTACTTTTAGCTTAGGGTATTTGACTCAAAGCATATTTTTTTAGTAAAAAGTTGAAAGCAAATTTAAAATATAATAATAAAGCCTTGTGAATTCACGTGTTATAATTTTGATTTTCTTAAAATGGATTTGTTCATTTAAGTTTAATATTTAATTACTCGACATTATTTTTTAATATTTATTTTGTTAAAATTTCTGAATTGAAATGAGTTTAAAATTTCAGTTTTTTAAACTCATTTCGCAGTTTACGTTTTTTATAAAGTGGTTTTCTACAATTTCGAAACTACGAAAGGGACAAATATAAAAGAATTTTCTTTTGAAAATGAAGTAAACTATAAGAAAATTTATGCTAAGATAAAATATCCGTATATATATATATATATATATATATATACCCACCCTGTCTGGTGATTAGAGTACCTGAGTACAGATGGGGAGGACCTGGGTTCAAATTACGGCTCGGGCATGGACGTACTTTCTTTTTCTCTCTCTGTGTTTCTTGTCCTTTCCTCAGATGATGGATGAATGTGGCCCACCCTATAAACGGGTTTGTGGTGGTGTGGCGTGGGAGATGCTACTCGTACCTCCGTGACTTGGTTCACAAGTTGCCACCGGGTAACGATAAAATGAGTAGCAGCTTCCGGTCTTGTTGCGGCAAATGGGTTAATTACTCAAGTGATCCAGCCATTAGAAACAAAAATAAAACTTTATATTGATGCAACTTTCACATTTTACCATCGATATTCGCTTTTTTTATTTACCATTAATTGTTAGATAACATTTACTTTAATGCCGTTTCTACAGTTTAATTTTCCCAAAGCTTACAAATAAAGAAGAGAGAGGTGGTTCTATAACATTATTAAAAACCGCAACCTATCGATTTATATCGTGGTATTTCATGACACGTATTTCTATTTAGGACGTCAAGATTATCTTTGTTTTCATTGTTGTTTATTAGAGTATATTTTTGAAGAAGTTTCTCTTTCAATAAGTGGCTGTAAATACTTTTAAAATTTTCATTGTTTCCTATGAATTTTAAAAGAGATGCGTACGGAGTTTTAATATGCAGAAACTTTATATTAAAATAATCAATCATATCATACTTCCAAAAAATATATTTTCTGAAAAAAGTTTTTAAAAAAAATTTAAACCTATTTTTGATTTTGTGCAAGTTTAAAATAATATGCCCCAAAGTAAAATGATTTTTTTAATAAAACAAGTTATATTATTTAAAAAATTGTATAAATTAATTTTCTTTCATAAATATATTTGGACTTTAACAAATATTAATGATAAACTGGAGAAAGGAATATTTTTAAATTTAAGAGTATGACGTTATATAGTTACGTGTATCAGCATTTCCAGTAATGAGTTCACGGTGGCCTGGTTGGTTTGAACGTTTGCTCTTGCTGTCGGAAGGTTGTGAGTTCGAATCCCGACCCAACCGAAGATCCATCATGTTTACTAATAGGGTTGGAGCGCGTAAAATACGTCGTGGTCGTAATGTTCTCTGTGTATGTGATGTGATACCTGTAAGGGTAACAACCCAAATATGGGGGTCTTCTTCTTGGTACCTGCTTCTAAATTTCGACGACACGCCCACTTTCAAGGCAACGATGGTACATCCACTAAATATGTTGCCATCACTTCCACCCTAGCAGTGCTAAAATAAGTGGAATATTCTAGTGGTAGCCACAGGCATTAGAAAAGGAAACATTTTAAGTTATATAATCATAAAATATTTCATTCTGCATGAATAGATTTTGTTTCCTTGACTGTCTCACATACAAAATCACATGACGTGCTTATAAC
>JAPDSC010133031.1:5273-16212 GCA_026290005.1 Latrodectus geometricus | reverse complement strand
GATAGGGCTTAGCTGAATAATTTAACTTACTTAGATTTTTACTCATCAGCTCTTATTCTATACAGGTTTTTGAAAATTAATATTTATCTGGTAAGACGTTGTTATATTTATAACTTGTTGATTTTAAATAAATTTCATGGGCATGGACACAAACAGGGGACTTCAATCAAATGAAGCGTCGTTGTACACAAAAGCCATGCTTGAGCCTCCATTTACTTATTTTTTTGCTAATATGTATATTTTTTTCTGTCTTGCGTTGCCTTTGTTGTCATCTCTAAACAATTTTTCATTGTACAGGGCCATATGTACTAAATAGAATGTATAATACTCGTGCTCAATCAATGAATTACTCGATTGATTGATTACAGCCATATACAATGAAATATTGTTCAGAGCCCACATGAATAACTCCATTGATTGAGAGGAAATCGAAAGAAAATGTACATAACTTTAGCGACGCGTTACGACTGTTTTAGGAAAGAATTTTTTTTTTTTTTTCTGAGAACGGAGTGACGTTTTTTGTATTTTCTTTTTCTTAGAAACCTCTCGCTTATATATCGAATCATATCTTACCACTAAAAGCCTGGTCTATTAGTGTCACATGTTGCTGGTAGTTAGAACTTCCTCGCAAGATCTTATCTTGAGACTATCGCCCCTGTTTTCGATTGGTACCTCATTAACGACTGAATTTCTGCAAGGGTTGTGCGAGTCAAGTTACTGTTGACTTTTCTGAACGGAAATATTTTGCTTTCTCCGGTTTATGACAGTAAATAACTCAACCCCATCTGCAGTGTCATTTTTACCTGTTGCAAACGAGATAAGAACAGGATGCTGACAGATTCCTGTAAATATTCTCATGGTATACGAAGTGTATGAAATCCTGATTCCTTAAATTTTAACTTCTGATAAGCATAGCGTGCTCATTTTAAACAGTTCGTGCCTAAGCGTTTAATGAACATGACTCAGAATTCTGGAATGTCAGTTCAGATATTGAATTTCCTATTCGACCATTATATTCAAGATTAAGGAACATATATAATCTTCAAATGAGACTAGGGAAGAATCCTAGATGGATGTACTGCACCTAGCTTGTTGAATATAAAAAGTTAGTGTGCACGAATTTTCAAATGAAAAATAACCTAAAATGATAATGTTTTAAATGAATAGTTATGAAATAATATATAGCGTGCTTTTCATTTATTGAACTTGCACAATTGCTATAATCGCATCATATTTAAAATAAAATTCAATTTATTAAAGTAATAGGAAATAAATAAGCAGTTTGAAGTAATATTCTCTAAACTTCCTTAATTGACTGGGTAGGTTGATTTCTTTGTTATAAACTTCGTACTACCTTATACAAGAAGTTTGTTTCAGCTGTACAAAATTGCCTTAGAATTCAAAATATATTTGTTTACATTTTATAATCGGAACTAGTTGAGGTTATTGCACCAGCTTGCATCCCTGTACCTAGCCCCGAGTTGGCCTCTTCCAGTTGTATAGAAGCAGCCGGGTGAGAGTCTTGTTAAATTTAGAAGCAAAGACCAAGAGGAAGACTCCCCAATACTTGACCTGTCACCTCCAGAAATACAATTTCA
This sequence comes from Latrodectus geometricus, assembly GCA_026290005.1. Taxonomy (NCBI): domain Eukaryota; kingdom Metazoa; phylum Arthropoda; class Arachnida; order Araneae; family Theridiidae; genus Latrodectus; species Latrodectus geometricus. The sequence continues at coordinate 14,614 of JAPDSC010133031.1, read as the reverse complement.
CGTGGATAACATTGCGACCACAACATATTTTGCGTTTCCCAGCCGCTATTAATGATCACGGTGGATCTTTCGGTAGGTCGGGATTCGAACTCAATACCTTCTGATAACGAGAACGAACGGCCTAACCAATAAGGCCACCGCGGACGGACTAGTTGAGGTGATAGTTGAATCACATCAATTCTAACCTTCGGTTCAACGGTTAGTAGTATAGATTCACACCACACGGGATTGTTTCTCCGATTATCAGCAATTACTCGAATCTTGCTAAATTGGATTTTTCAATTGAAGTTTAGAATAGGTGTGAGTTATAAGCCGGTAATTTTCAGCTGTGAAATCTTCTATTAAACATGATTTAATTCATATTTTTCCTAGTGTAAAAGGAATGTCATCAATCGATCCCTCCTCAACCTTCTGTGAATGGAAATGAGTTCGATTGGATAAAATCGAGTGGAGGGAGGGATAAATAGGGACAAAAAGACGATTAAGCTATCCCGTCATCGTGACCATCAAGCTGTTACGACGACTGCGGTATGTTTCCTGTTTTGTTCGTTCATCCATCCTTTTTGCCCGGGACGAGAAATTAAAACAACATCATCTCCTCTTTCCAGAATCCAGAAGGGAAAAATAATCCAATGGGGGATTTTTCATGCAGCACGTGGCATGAGTCACTTTATGGCCTGTACACTCCGGTCCGAACGTGTGTCGCCCTAAGAAATTAAGAAGTGGCTGGGGGTGGGGCGGCGTAACCATAAACTAATCAACGCCCTGCACATATCTGCTGACTGACTTTCCCGAAGCGCGGAGAAGTGGAGGGGGGGGTCGAAGTGGGTGGCCCCCACTGGCAAAGGCGAAAAAGCTGATCCTTCTTCTGCCATAACTGCGGCGGCGCTGGTGAGGACAACACGCAAACGAGAATGAGTGTTGGCGACCGGTTTGCTTCACCCGAGCTGCGCCTTTGTTAGTTGGATCTGTAGCGAGCAGTGGATCGCGGATGAGGTAGCAGTTGAGTGTGGCGTGTGTTTTGTTGTAGGGTAGTTTGTAGTTCGTGGTGTACACCGTAGCACGACGCTATGCGTCTCAGCAGAGTAATAGCACTTTGGATATGTGTTATCGCTAAGGATATTCTAAATTGCCTGTGCCAGACCCGATTTGGATATCAGGATAATAGAGGTAAGTCTGAGCAATTTGTTTTCTGTGACGCTAATGGGCTATTTGTGAGGAATTTTTGGCATTAAAGATTGTTTTATTTATATGGTAAAGTGTATTTATCTACGATACTGTTAGTCAGTTCAGCTTGACTCCTGACTATCATATTTGACAGTAGAGCCGGAGTAGAGGCGTACGTTAAGAAATAATTTTGAAAAACTTTTGTCACATGCAGCATGTATTTGGTTACAAAAAATATTTGTAAGAAAAAAATACTGTAGGTGATTTTAAAAAATAGACCCATAACCCAAAACCTAGAACAAGTATAATTAGGAATGCTTTTTGAATAGATAATCTTATATATCGAATATCTTTACCATTCGCATGTCTCATATAAGACCAAAGAAATATTGTATTTGTTTGATTTTGAGAAATACATTATATTCACTCGTAATTATTTCTTGAATTCCTTTTAGTATACATTTTTATTAGAATTGCTATTTATTTGTCCTTATTTCACAATATTTCGAGAAATTAAGTGAAAATATCTCATTTCCATAACTCTCAGTATCCAGGATAGCTTGTAAAAAGACTTCATTTATTATTATTTTTATTTGTACCTAGTTACATTGGCTTAAATATTTAGTTTAGCTTTTATATTTGATGAGCTTGTGTAGTAAACAAACTTTCTGTTAGAAGCCATTATTTATCGAGTAATCATATTATAAATAAATGAGAAAAGAGACTAATTACTCCTTAGAGGGCAATTAAATATGATGCTCACGAAATTAATGTATTATCTGTTTCGCGTAATTCCCTCAGCAAAAACAAACATAGAATACATAATTTTATTGTTAGTTTCTCAGCAAATATATTTTTTGATTATCCGATTCCAAAAGCTGCTACTTTTTCTTCGAAAGCATTGGAGAAATAGAAGTAATTTTTGTGAAACTTCTTTACAAACATTCCTGAATAAGACTTCTTAGCACTAAAACAGGTTTTCAAAAATCGTTTACTATTGAAAAACAGCCAAATTGGCGATAAATGCGAGCAAAAGATTTCTCCCTTGCTACTCTAGAATGATTTTGTTCCGAATATGATGAGAATAAAACAATCTATATTATATTTTTCTTTTGTCATTCGATATGGGTGAATGGTAATTTCTTCCCGCTGTTTTAGCTTTGAGAACAATAAAACAAAACTGCATTATTTGCACATAGAGATTTTTTTTATGTATATATAACCGTTGATTGTACATTTTCTTAAAGAAATTCATAAACCATGCCTCATTTTTTGATATAAATTTCAGGACGTGAACCGCATTTCATGTTTGTGTTTGAAGTTTATTGGAATCCATTTATTACTATTTTTTTCATTAAGTTTTATGAGTTACTTAAAACAAAAGGAGATAAGCTTAGCGATAGATACTTAAACACTAACAGTTAGTCAGATAACAATTTTTGTTATTATATTTTAAGTCTTCAAAAGAAGCAACTGATCCAGAGCCATTGTAATTAATCGTTTGTTTTCAATCTATCAACAAATGGTAAAATGGCTTTGTGATTTACACAATTTTATTTTCATCAACACCGAATAAAAAATAAGTTTACTATATTCTATTTTAAAGATTTTATTTAATTTAAAGATTTTATTTAAATTAAAATTTTTGTACAGAGGAGACAATAAAAATATTGAAGTGATATGGAAAATAAAAACAAAAATCAAAAAGCTCTGGGACATTTAAAAGATTATTGGTAATTTTCTAATTGGTGTTTTGTGTATGGTTGGAATTTTAATAATTTAGTTTTAAATTCTAATTATATATACATATATTTGAAATGTAGTAAAAATTAAATAACGCGTATTTCTAATGCAAAATTTAATATGTCCGTGTTTTAGTACTTTAATACATGTATGTTGACTATGATGAACTTTTAAAGAAAATTCGCTGCATATTAATGTTCTTTATATGATAGATTTATTAGACCTAACTTAATTAGATGGCAGACGGAATAATTAGAAATTCGCGCCAGACTTCTCTTCAGAAACATGATACACTTTATAAATCAATTTGTTGATTTCTCGCTTAATCTCTTTCCTGTTTACAGCATGTTATTTTGTTTCAAGTACTTTGCAATTAAGAGAATGCTGAAAGAATATTTCATGATAGAGACCTACAGCGGAGCCAAAAATACTGTCCTTCTGATCGCTTGTCTCGCATTGATTTAATTCCAAGTCGAACTGTCAACAGAGATGATTTGCGTGGTATAAATAAATAAAGAATGAATTACCAAATCATGTATTCATGCAAGAATTATCTGATATCTTGGATTTCAGTGATTAGGCAAAATGTAAAATGATACCTCTTTTTTGCATTAAAAAATATTCTTCTGTCCTCTGACTTATTAAAATTTGTGTATAGTAGGAGTTTTAATAAATTTACTATTGGAGATTTGTAACTATCCTCTTCGTTCTATTTTGTTTTTGCTTCAAAATTTATTCCATTTTATTTCTTATTTTTTTCTTGTTTACAAATTTTTCTTTTAATTATAAATATAATAAAATAAAAAATAAATGCTATTTAATTTTTCGAAAATTTAATTAGAAAGTTGATATTATGCTCAGTGACATAGTTTATTTTTCTGTTTAACAATATTAAAAGAATTTTAGAAGTAAAAAAAGAATGAAATATTACAGGTTTATTTAAACAAAAATGTAAAGAGTAAAATTACTCTAATACAGAATTCTTTTTATAACAAAATAATTAAATTAATATATTTAAATTCGGATTATTATTTTCTAAAAGTAAAATATATGATAAATTGATTCTATAACTGATAAATTAATTTTGTATCTGTCCTAGTTATTGCCAGGAATATTTTTTGCGTTTATTTTACTTCTAGCAGAATAAAGTAATAAAATGTAGCACACACTGAAAATCGTAATGACCTAGATAAACAACTGTTATTTTAGGTATTAGTTATTCTAGCTGCTTATTCTTAATTTGTTTAAAAAATATATTTTCTTATTCATTTTTTAGGTCATTTAACTCCTTTTGGAATGTTTAATATTATTATTGAAATTTTAGTTCTAAAATTTCTTATTTAAATATAGTATTATTTTGTAATAATTTCACATATCAGCATATTTTATAATTGGCATTGTTATATTTTAAAACATTTCAATTTCTTTACGAAAAACTCCTCCTGCGATTTATATCGAACGAATTTCAATTTTTTTTATCCATTCTTTAGCAATTTTTGAGAAATTAAATAATAGTAAATTAATATTTTTTTACTTTTGAATGAATTAAGAAATCAAATTCATTTTCCTTATAATCAGAATATAATCATTAACTCTTAAAAATTGTATATTTTTCTATTTCAATTATTTTGTAAATAAGTATCATGTGAACTTAAATTATTGTTATTTATTTAGTATTTCTGAAATCAATAACTAAATTTAATCATGCTTTTTAATCATTAAAATTGGCTGGTGGATAGGCTTATGGTTTCATATTCTTTGTTTTGATTTCTGATTATCTTCTTATTCGATCCATCTCTTATAGGCTGAAGCCAAAGCCTTCTAAAAATCCATTAATTGTACACTCATTATATTAAAATATTTTAAAAATTTCGAATTAATTTACTCGCTTACATTTCACTCCCTTATAGTTATGAATAGCTTGGCTGTAGATCAATACATCAATAGAAAAAAAAAATTGTATTCGTAATATAATACTTCTGAATTCCTAATAATTCATATAATTAAAGTCTTTTGCAATAGTTGTATGCGAGAGTAAATATTCTTCCCTCCAGAAATTAAACTATGCCGAAGATGGAGTTTACAGGATGTAAATATGTATAAGATTTATATCCTGTAAACACAGGATATATATATATATATCTGCCATAATATTTTTAAATTTGGGATTATCATATATTTTATTAAAATTTTAGTAATAATATTTGTATAAGAGAATAAATATTTTTCGTAGAAATGTTGCTATGCCTAAGAAGCATTTTACAGGATATAAATTTGTATAGTATACGCACACAGGAATATTTAAATTTTTATCAATAATTGTATAAAGTAATATTCTTTTCCCCAGAACTTAAGCTATGTCAAAGATGGAGTTTACAGGATATAAATCTGTGTGATAACACACACTGAGAATACAAATGTTTATCTTGGTGTGTCATTCTAAAGTGACGTCATGTATCGAAGACGGACTTTCCAAAATCAGTGGGGTTGCTTAAATCTAGAGATTTAGTACCCAGCAGGAAGTTTTAAAGATTGTGTATCCTGATGGAAATGTTTTTGTTATTTTGTGAGACGCAGCTGTTGATAACTGCTCTATCTTAATCGCGCTATCCGCTTACTTTTCCCAATCTTATACGCGTGAAATAAATATTTTCATAACATATCCTAAATAGTAATGTTTTTAAAGATCCGTACAAAGTAATATAATAATTAAAATTTTTTAGCTCCTGACTCATAGATGTATTGAATATTCTCTTTTAGAGTAAGCAAGTAAAAAGATTAGACACACTTTTATTTACTATAAAATAACATAAAAAAAGAATTAATTTAATTGTAAACAGTCATTTGTTTTCCCCCGAGGAAGGTTAGTTTTAGACAAATATATTATAATAGATACTATATTAAAAAAGATTGTTCAGTTACTAATAAAATGTTTCAGGGAATTTATAAAAAAAGTGGTGACATCTTTTATTCAATTAATGGATTCATCTTGTAACCTATTATATTAAAATGTTATTCTACTGATTTTTCAAAATAAAATATTAATATTTCATTTGAAGTATGTTGCATTAATTAAATAGATTTAGCTACATTTTTAAATTAAGAAATTTGATTGGATTTTTTTTTTATTTTACGGCAATTCAAATCTTTGAACTTTTGTTATAAATGATAACCAGATATTGGGTATATATTCCAGCCAGATATTGGATTCTGGTAAAATGGATGTAAGCATTTTTCATATCTGTTTTCCAAGTTAGGTTGTTCCTTCAGCGGTTGTAAACCTCTTTTGAACATGCAGTGCATATTTACTGTTCACAGAAAGTTTCATCACAGAGATGAGCTTTATGCACTAATGTAAGATATAGTGACCAAAGACCCCAAGTTGATGCACATGTCGAAAAAAACAACTCAACACCCGCTGTTTAGCGATAGCTAGGTCGAACTAGGAACCACATTGGTTGTTAAATATTTTTGAATTCTGAGCAAGATAATTTAAAAGGAAAAACTTTGAGCTGATTAAAAAAATTCTGTCTAATATGTCATATATTTTTTTCATAATTAGCTATCTAAAATCAAGCAGTAATTCAAACATTCCTGAAAATTTAAAGCTGCTTTTTCCCTGCTCAAAAGTTCCGTCATCCAGCCATTATTTTATATGCAAGTATATTCGGAGATCATTTTTAAGCGATTGTAATAAAACCGAGTTGAAGTTCTTTTAGAGTGAAGGGAACGGTAATTTTTCCTCAACTTCATACATGTATACGAGAGCGATATCTTTATTCATTAAAACATTCATTCAAGGGCCTTGTTTTAGCTTAGGAAACTCTCGACTTCGTCCTAAATTACGTTAAAAATATGACTCTCATTCCCGTTTCTCACCCCCCCTCCCACACAATCTTTTCTGGGGTGCGTTCCTGTAGTCGAAAACGAGTATGAAGATTTTAATAGGAATTCGTACCCACATACGCAGGACATAGAAGGCATTACTTTCATCAATGGCCTTCTCATAAAGAGGCGAAAAGGCCCAGAATCGGGCCGATGCCGGTAATTTCCGGGCCCTTTTCTTCTGCTTCCGAAATTGAGAAAAAGGTATGGAAAAGTGGAGAAAATACAACCATCGTCCGATTATTACCCGGTGCTTCGTCTCGTAAAAATTCGGAGCTGGCAGAGTCGTTAACTCACCCCTTCCCCCCTTCCAGTCTTGTATTCTCTTTTCATTCGCCCCCCTTCCACCTCAACCTTCCACACCCACACATACTCGCATTCGCTGATAAATTAAAGCGAACGGAAAATATAATATGGAGATCCAAGAACGGCCTTTAATGGACGCTAATAGGAAATTTCATGCTCTGGTTTTATGGTAATGGGTAACGCACTCCATACCCCCCATTACCCCTCTTCACCCGAAAGCTCGAGCCAATGTCGTCCTAATGGCAGTTCCGAGTTTTCGGAAAAGGTAAGGAGGAAGAAAATAACGAAATTATTGTAACGGGAGGTAAATATTACGGAAGAATTTGAGTTAAAGGTCTTCCTGGCTCTCTTTTCGGAAGAAGCCTCTGTTTCTGAGAGTAAAAATGGTGGAGGGTCTTTTAGGGAAAAGACATAATTTTTATATATTATGGGACCAACGTTGCAAATAAACTCCAACAAAAACCGTAAATTAGCATTAGCTGCCGATATTTAATAGCCTCCTAGTGATATCTGCGTTTTATGTTTTTCTGCAAGTTCATTTAATGGTCAAATACTTTTCGAGCTTAAATGTGAAACTCTGGAAAGAAAATTAGCATATAATTTTATTTTATTAATAAAACTGCGTGCATCAGTAAAGTATAATTATTGTCAAACAATTTTTCAGTATCCATGCAGAAAATTTTAAGGATATCAAAGTGTTACATATTTAACCAATATTCTTTTGCAAACGAAATTTTAAGTTTGAATGGCAAGAATAAATTTCAGATAAAATCGTCTGCTAATTTTCATATCCTATTCGCCTATTATAAGTAAAATTAACTAGATCACAAACTTGTATTTTCACTCTCATTTTGTGTTTTGCATACAAATATGGTGTTATACTTTCGTGGAATAGTTGTGGCAGTAAATCATTTATCTCTTACTCTTTCAGCGTTATGTTCAAGTTGCAATAATATTTATAAGTATTTTTGCTGGAACTGTGTATCTTTATTAATAAATCTTCTGATAAACTTTTTACAACGTGATAGGAAACCAATATTTATTTTATCAAATGTTGTAAAATAAATATTAGTTTCCTATCATGTTCACATAAATTAAAGAACAACACTCTTAAAATCGTTTTTCGTAATACTTCTCCTATTGAAAGTACAGGTAAAGTAATAATCGTCTTTGTTTTATTCTTGAAGTTAAATAAATAAAAATATTTTACATAAAATGAGTTTACATCGTACAATATTGTATATAATGCACTTAGTATTAAAAAGTACACAAGTTCTTATTAACATTTTTTTACATTTTGCTTGAAATCGTGAGTTTTATGAGAAAATAAATTTCATGTTCGAACTTGTGGTAGTTATCGTTCGGCTTGTTTACTTTCTTTGCAGCTCTAATAAATTTTGTTCTTTTGTGAGGCTGGTTATTTGTTTACTTACCTCATATCTTGGCTTGTATTAGAATACCTTTGATATAGCTGCTTGCCCTCGAGAAACATTTGCTGGCACATTACTGATAATCTTAGATACCCAACATTTATTTTGTGTCAAAGGTCAAAATCCCACGAATGAATTGTTATGCCTCGAATTCGTTATTTTAAGTTATCAATATAAGTTTATTAATAAGAATTATGTTTTTTGGAGATTGGATATTAGTTTATCCATGTAGTTAATTATGACTGTTTCGATCTCAATAAATTAGTTTGCAAAATAAAAATTGTTTTACCCGTTATATATTTGCATTTATTTTGTTTTGTATGTGTATGAACTCCAGCATTTGCTCATTTTTTCATACTCTTCTATAGAATACATAATTTTATTGCCTGTATATATATTTATGTTTGTTTATATCATCTGTTTCCCCTGTATTTAACTGAAATTTTACTTAAAGTTTTTAGGAATAACCTATTTTTGCAATTTTTAGTGAAATATTTACCCCATGTCATTTCCCCTAATAGAAATTCTATTAATGTTTTGTCGATGATATTTTATTTCTGTTATTTTTGTAATTTCTAACGTTGTAGTTCTACTGAAATGCAATATTGTTATTCTATTTTCAAATTTCGTGGCAATTCTGTCACATACAGATGTATTACGTGGTGAAGCAATATCTGATAATCCAAGTTACAAACCAGGTGTTCTGTCGCGTATGTCTATGCATATTTTTTATTTGTTACTAATATTGAACTTCAATGGAAATTCGCCCACTTATTTTTCCTCTTACTTCCTAATTGTTTTAGTTTGTGT
>JAPDSC010133021.1:0-15976 GCA_026290005.1 Latrodectus geometricus | reverse complement strand
TGAGGTCAGGTGTATAATCAAAATAATACTAATATATTTTGCATTTTTAATATCAGTAGAAATCTTATTTTAATACTATCTATAAGTAATTTTGAATACAGAGAATCCGATTTAGCATGAGGAGAAACAGACAGCTTATTAATATTGTAATTGGCTATGAATGATTTGATTGTTCCAACTTAATTAACTTTTCTCTTAGTACAAGATCACATTTTGTGACATAAATTCAATAACATATTTCGTAATGAGGTTAAATATTTATAATAAATCTATAAAATATGATACTTGATTTTGATCAAAGAAATAGTCAATACAATTTAAAATTTATTTTGATTCTATATATATATATATATATATAGATATATATTTAAATTTATAAAGATATATATATATATATATATATAAAATTCTTAATTTTTTAATTTAACTTTTAAAAAAAAGCCTTTTAAATATTTTAAGTTCTAGATCAAATTTGTAGCATACTGTCATTTAATCTAAGCAATTTTAGAACTGTAAAATCATAAAATGTATTAGAGAATTTTATGTTATATGGCATAGCCATGAAAATTATTTCTCATCCATTTATAAATATTTTTTATTTGGCATAAAATTAAATGAAAAATAATCAAAATTTCCATCGTTTGGCGAAATCTTCGCCAAAGAATAGGCAAGCAAAACTTTATTTCATTCATCCTGCGCGCTAACATTTTAATACGGAGGAAATGCGAAACATTTCCTCTTTTTTTATTACATTGTTGTCATATGTCATATATAAGCGATGCTTTTCGTACCATCTAATCTGTCTCCTGATTGAGCTTTTGCTTTGCACTGGAACAGTGTTCTGCTTTAGACAGGTGTTTTCATTTTATACTGAATTTTTGTACATTAGTTTAGGATAAAAGAAAACATTCTAGTAGAAATATACGAATTAGAATCTTTTTTTAATACTGATTCTCTTTATAACTTTATCATTAAATATTTTCTTTATGAATAATTTGAATTCTAAATACATCTTTTATCATTATTTTGTGAGTCTTCTTATAAAAGAAAAAAAAAAATCATCTTTTAATTATGGTTTTATAAAATTAGATATATATATATAAAGTTCTCATACTATGCTATTATTTATTTTATTAAGGAATCAATTGAATATTTTAATTTATTGATGAATAAATTTAAGAAATTTTCTTATTTTAATTTCATATTGATTTATGACGAATTCTAGAATAAGATTTAAAACCATCATAGTTTCTGTAAAAAATTTCTTTAAAAAACAGATTTCATTATTTAATAATTAACCTTATAAAATCACGGACATGTGATAAGTATTATGAAATTCATGTGCTACTTTTTATACTGTATGTATTTAATAATTTTTTGTTTTTTTATATAAATGCTTCTACAATAACCATACCTAATGAGTAAACGAACGCTCTAAGTCTTTAATCAACGAATGACTTAACCAATCAGACCATCATATTCCTAAGTTCAAAAATGTAATGTTTTTAGAAAAATTTTTATCAAAACCAAACGAATTAATTTCAGCAGTAAAATAAATAAATTTATACCGACAGAAATGTGGGCTCGGTGACCTGATTGGTTAAAACATCTTTCTAAATATTCGGAAGGTAGAGTGAGTTCGAATCCCGACAAACCGAAGATCCATCGTGTTTGCAAATAGTGTCTGGACCATGTAAAATATGTCGAGGAAATCATGTCCTCCATGTGAATGATATTTCATGGGGTGGCAGGCCAAGCTTGAGGGTCTTCTGCTTAATCCTTGCTTCTAAATTATCAGGATCACATACACTTTCCGGATCACGATAGCAAACTCACTACACAAATGTACTCTCACCGCTGTAGTGCTGAAAAGAGGCAAAACCTAATAGTCAGGCATTGGGGAAAAAATATTCGCAGAAATCGAAAATATTATATCAAAGAGAAAAATCAGAGATTTTATTAAAACAATGAACAAACATTAGGTTGGGGGAAAAGTTATCCATTATTTTTTCGGTAGACGTCTGTAGTGATCGCTATCTCGTGAGGTATCTATCAAACAATTTCAAATTTATGCTCATTGGAAAGGTGACTTTTGACACTAAAATATTCTCTTGTGGTATTTTGTTTAATTAATTCAGTTACGAGTACAAGGTTTTAATAATAGAAGACAACAAACAGAAAATTCGACACATATTAGTTTTTCTTTTATAATGGCGAAAATGCTAACCAGGTGGCTAAAATTGTGAAAGGTGTTTATCGTTCTATATATGACTGTAACAACCAGTTACGCACAATTTTGGTTTCGTCGATTCCGTTTGGGTATTTGGATGCTAAAGATGCACCTCGCATGGATACAACATCGTCGAAAATGTCTATAAAATATCAAAAATTATCAAACTTGACAGCATGTCAGCAGTCGTAGCTTCGCACAAGACCTAAAAATCTACATGAAAACTGTTTTAAACCTTTTTACAAAGCGAAGAAGTTACAAAAAGTTCACGTAAAAATAATGGATTTCTTTTTCCCCAACCTAACATATAACTTAATCAAAAAATAAAATAAAATTGAAAAAATTAAAAATTTTTAATGGTTTTTTTTTCAGTAGGACGTACTTTTATTTGTCGTGGAAAAGGTTAATTTTAAAAAGTGAGTAAATTAAACTGAAATTCATTGGAGAAATGCACAAAAATATGTATCCCTACAAAGTATATTTATGTAATATGTAGGATTTCATGTAAAAAAATATGCAAAAATTGTAGTCGTATAAGTCAGCATTGTAAACGGTGCAACTACCATTTCTATATATAAAAAAAATATTAACTTAACCAATGAAAATTATGCATCAGAAAAATTGCCTCCAAAATTGATAGTTTTTTTCTAAGTTTTTTTATTGGCATTGGCTATTTTTGTAAAAAAAATAATAATGCTTAAACACCATTTTTTTGTTTACTATATTTCTACCACTTATGTTGACACGAAATTAAACCAACAACATTTTATTCACTACTGAAGTGGTTATACGTCAGCAACAAATGAGGGTATATTCGTCGGTAAAAAATACTCTCATATAAGTACTTCTATTTCTTCAAGATACCCAGACTTCATTAAACATAAACTTTATGGAAATATTTTTTTTAATTGAGACTTTATAACCCTATAGTTTGTTTTACATGATAACACTGAATAGGCAAAAATTTAATTACCGTTTTATAAAAATGTTCGAATGTCTCTCTGTTTCTTGGAAATGAATATTCAGGAAAAAGAAATAAGAACGAAAAATGGAATAAATCGTTATGAGATAAATTACATTAAAAAACTTTTCAACTTTACTTTACTGTATGAGTTTATTTAAATAAATATAACAATGAGATAATGAAAAAAATCCTTAAAAATTGTTTCATTCAATTTTATTAACAAATTAAAATAATTGAAAAAGGAATTATTAAAAGTCTTTATATTCTTTATATAGTAATGGTATGCTATCATGTTAGATCCCCATCACTAACTTCACATTTGATAATGAAACATCCTTACTTTGTTCTTGAAAATAACAGAGATCTTTTAGGTGATGAAGGAAGACCATTTGATTTAAATTAAGACTGAAATTTTCTTTGCCAAACCATGCTTGAATCATCATATTCATTGCGTAAAAGATTGCTTAAGTGTTAATATATGTACAATTATTTATCAAATAGCATAAAAGGCTAAAATATTTTGTCTCATTCTTCAGCAAGTTCAGGCTTTAGTAGCCCAATGGAGAGGAGAAATGTCAATATCGTTGTTGTTGTTGCTTATCCCCCTGGTGTAGGGAAGCCCACACCAGGTCCAGAAGGTCTGACATAGGATAGTATGCAGCTTCTTTTTTTTTAGAGGAACCACAAGGGCAGAAGACTGACGTGACCTCTGAACACACGTGCCATAAGTACCCGTTTATAGGTAAGGCAACCATTCATACAAGGAAAGCACAAAGACTGGATAGAGAGAGAGAGAGAGAGAAAGTACATCCATGCCCGAACCGGGGTTCGAACCCAGACCTCTCTATCCGCAGTCAGGCATGCTAACCACTAGACAGGGTAGGCTGTCGTCAATATTGTGACTGGAGGTAACAGGTTTGGTAATTATCTTAACTGAAAACCATTGTGAGAAAGACTATACACATCAAAAGTTCTGTAGTGTCTAATTTGCATCCGTTGACGCGACATAGTGTGGAAAGAAAGATGTCAACTCAGGTGTTGGCCATGTCACTTGATTATGGTTCAAAAGTATGAGATAGTTGGCTGTGTTTAGCAGTTTCTGCGGACAGAAATAGGCAGCCAGGAATGTATTGTTATAATTCTAAGTTTCCAAGAATTTTTAGCATCATAAAAATCTCTAGCAGGAATTATTTTGGGGCATATATATATAAATCTAATAGATTATTTATTTTTACAATAAACAAAGTTCTCTCTCATCCAGTAGCGAAGCAAGGGAAGCTATCATGCCCCGAGCACTGCTAACAGAGGGGCGCTAAATCCTTTCAAAGATAAACAAAATTTTTCTGAAAATTTCGATCTTAATTTAATAATAATATCAATTTTATTCAATGAAATATGTTTTGTCTTTTATAATTCTTGCGTCATGTCCAGAAAAAAAAGCCAGGGAAAAGTCCGATTTGGAAGAGAAAAGAGGTTGTTGGTGAAAAATGACGAGAGAAGAGCTGATGGAGCTTGCCATAAATGAAGCTCTTATATTTACTTATTAATAATAATTTTACATAGCTTAGTTTCTTTTTAAAATTGTATTATTTTAATTGTGCATTCGATTTTAGTTTCTTAATCAGTTCGATAGTCGTTTTTCATTTTTTTTTAATCCTTTCCTTTTTAAGTTTTATACTTTGCTCAAGATTTGTTATACCTTTGTTTTGTGCAACAAATCTTGTAAATGTGTAAATAACGAAAATATCTTAATTTTTTCATATAAAATTTTTGCAATATTCGATTGGTTAGCTCCATTTTTATCCATGTGTGAGAGGTTTTTTTTATTTTAGTATAAAGTTATTTATCAAATTATTTGTGTCAATGTTATATGATAATTTTTGGATCTATTAACTTATAGAGATCATTAAAGAGGAAGTGCATGGCCTTATTGAATTTTGTAAATACACCAAGGTGCACTGTTCCCTTTATAAGTTTTAATTGTTATACAAATTGTCTAAGTCAAGTTTTATGCTCATGAAAGTAGTAGCAATAATGTTAACAAAGCAAATAAATTTGTTGTGCTCAAATAAATAAACAATAAAAAAAAAAAACGTTCAATGAATATCAACTGAACCACTCTGGGTGTGATACTCACTCAAAAATTCAAAACGTCAAAATTATTTTTCGAAATTTTAGTGTTTTGAAATAGTATTTGACTTGCTATTTAATTTCTCATAAGAGATTAAGTTATTTTATTTCAGAAGCAATATTTTGTTAATATTTTTGATTTCCTTTTATTATACAAATGCGGAAATTTAATCTTATTTTGACTACAAAAACAAATTAAAACATTACTCACAAAAAAAAATTCATAAAAGTAGAATATTATCAATATATTCTTGTAAGAATTTAAATGTGCTAACAGCATCAGAGAAAAATCATATTTGACTTTAGTTATCAAGATGTGATATAGAAAGATCAGTTTCAATTGTTATTGAGACTCTGAAATTATTATGCATCGTTTCAAAATAAAAATAAAAAGAAACCTTATATTTTTATCTCAAGCTTTATTGTAACCTTTTAGACTAATGTCGCGTTTCATTCGTGAGAAAATTCTTGCTGAAAACATGTATTCTTTTAGTTGTCCCTATGTCCAAAATAATGTGTCTTGCAGCAGACTGACCCTCGAAGATTGGAGAGAAATATTTCTCAAAATAGCATTACCGTATACCGTGTTAACACCCTCTAGGGAATTGTCTTAATGGAATTGAAATGTGGTGGGGATCGAGAACTAATTTCCTCCAAATTCTAGGCAAACACATGAATTTCTTTCCTTTTTACTTACCGGAAAAAGGAAAGAAATTCATGTTTATAATCTTGAGGTTTATAATCACTCTTTTATAATCAAGTGGTTAGTATATAACAGGGGTGGCCAAACTTTTGGGATCCGGGGTCTACTCCACATTTAAAAAATCGAAGGTGGTCTACCAATGGCAGAGCTAAATTAACGTACATATTTATTTTCGGTAAGAAGAAAATATGGTAAATTATGTAATTTTTCTAAAAAGAAACTTAATATTAATATTTACAAAATAAAAAAATTACTGACTTCATGTATCAAAAACTGACCATCCTTTTTGCTTCGTATAGTTGAAATTTGGCACTGTATATCTGCGACAAGTTTATCCTATTGTGGCTGATACGAGCTTATTGCAATTCATAAACACGAAATTAAATGTTCATCTGTTAAGTGCGACCAATGTTTGTTTTTTGTTCATGGTTGGAAAAGCAGATTCGCAAAGATACCACGATCCAAATTATGATTTCAAATACATAATCAATTTGTAAGTATATGGAAACGTTTCCTCAGGAATTAATTTCCAAAAATCAGTATCGCTAAATATGCTCTGGTTTAAGAAATATATCGCATCTTAATTTAATAATTTCTTCCTCGACTGTGACTGATATGATATCTATTAAATGTCCTATTTTTTCAGATATATCATCAATATTGACATTTTTATTAAAGGAGGGGGGGAATATCATAAAATTGAGTA
This sequence comes from Latrodectus geometricus, assembly GCA_026290005.1. Taxonomy (NCBI): domain Eukaryota; kingdom Metazoa; phylum Arthropoda; class Arachnida; order Araneae; family Theridiidae; genus Latrodectus; species Latrodectus geometricus. Next base: position 9,243 of record JAPDSC010133021.1, on the reverse strand, counting down.
TTTCTTTCAACCTATATAATTGAGTCAGCGAATCTTCTTTCAAATTCTTCAAGCAAAACAAGTAAGTGTTAAGCGAAACCTTCGAAGTTTAGGATTGGATTATGGATGCACTCTTTCTCCATGTTTTTGAAGTTTCTCAATTCATGTTTTCTTAATTGAAATGCATACCGTTCTTTAGTTTTTTTGAATGTATTAATCGCGCTCATCATGTCCGTTTTAGATTTTAAATCGTAAACTTTTAATCATAAATCTTTGCACAATTTGTTTTGGATTTTAAAGCGTAGACTGTAGTAAATTTTTATTTTAAATAATTTATTGATTCTATATCATAAGTCATAAATTAAATTTTTAATATCCGAGGTCATTATCGGGATGGTCACGTGGTCTACCTAAAATATCTTCGCGGTCTACCAGTCGACCACGGTCAACGTCTTGGTTACCACTGGTATATAATTATCTTCTTAAACATCGTTTCGTTGGAAAAGAAAATTTAAACTTTTGAAAATCTGGAGTTTCGACATTAAAAATATTATTGCAGCAAGTAATATTTTTGTCTAATATATATTTTTTGTATTTGAATATTTAATACAGTTTTTGCCAGTATAAATACTTACTAGCATTTTGTTAAGTTTTGAAAATTAAATATCAAATTAATTACTTAAAAAACTATTCATGTAAAATGAATTTATTTTTTGCTTCAATATTTTTATTCGAGGAAATAATTTTTATTTGTCTTGTAATTTTGTTAGCTTTAAATTAGCTCCTTATATTGAAAAATTCTTTTTTCAAATGGTAAAAGTTAAAAATCTATAAATGCTTTTGTTTTTCGGTGAAAATGTGCTTTAGGTCTCCTACTTGGCGCGTTTTCAAAATCGCCGATGCCATGGCGAAAATTCTACCGCTATTTCAAAGTGAAACTTAATTAGCTACCAATGAAAAGACTGAAACAAAAGAGTAATTAATGAGCACGTGCATCAAATTCGCAAGTTGGCGAAGTAGGGGACCTAAAGCTCAATTTAACCGTTTTTTCTTTTTAAATGTTTTTTATTCTTTTTTGTATGCTTAAGGTTTTCAGAATAAATTTTAATTAATTAGTTCAATTTGTATAAAAAATATCTTTTAACTTGAAAAAAATTTCTCAAAAAAATTATGAAAAAATCAGGCATATCCCTCAAAAAAATGTGGGATATGTCTGATTTTTTCATAATGCCTGATTTTTTCATATGTATGCCATTCTGTATTGTGAAATTTAAAAAATTAGGATTGTCTTTAAATGAAATAAATTCGTTGAAAGAAAAAAATGTATGCCATTGCATGAACAGTACTTCCAAAATGATTCATAATAGAAAGGAGTTTCGGTATTAATAAAAATTAGCTCCTATTTTAATAATAAAATATATTTTAGTATCTTAAGAAAATAATTTTAATATATTAAAAACAAGAAGAAATTTTCCCTACTAAGATAACCGAATGAAAAAATTTGTCTAAATAAAATAATGTGATATGAAAGTTAAAAAATATTTATCTCAGTACCTGTAATTCCTGAAAATAATTTGAATCAATGAAAAGCTAGAAAAAATAAAGTAGAGTGTCTCAGTTTTGGCAAAAAATTACCGTCAATAATATCTTTATATATTGTTTGACTGAAAAAATTTCTCTGATTTTATTAAATATATATAATTAGATTATTTTATTCGAATTTACGTGTGTTTGAAAGAAATTTAAAACTCCATTAGAATTTCTAATCTTCCTAATCTCATACGATGAAGATGTTTTTCCAAATATGAAAATCGCCATTCAAATACTCTTAACTATTTCTTCATCAATCGGAAGCTGTGAACGTTCTTTCAGCAAATTAAATATAATTTCGACATATTTATAACCATGAGTCAAAACCAACCAAATGATTTAACATTTTAAGTATAGAAAAAGAAAAATTTGAAATGATCAACTTTGATGAAGTAATTGATCAGCTTGCTTCAGCAAAGGCAAGAAAAATGTATATAATGTAATAAATATATTAGTTTGGGGAAAAAGAAATCCATTATTTTTACGTGAACTTTATGTAACTTCTTTTGGATTCACTTTGTAAAAAGGTTTAATACAGCTTTCATGTAGATTTTTAGGTCTTGCGCGTTACGACTGCTGACATGCGGTTAACTTCGATCATTTTTGATATTTTATAGACATTTTCGACGATGCTGTATCCACATGCGAGGTGCATCTCTAACATCAAAAATACCCGAACGGAATCGACGAAACGAAAATTGTGCGTAACTGGTTGTTACAGTCATATATAGGACGATAAACACCTTTCACAATTTTAGCCACCCGGCTATCTTTTTCGCCGTTACAAGAGAAAAACGAAAATGTATCGAATTTTCTGTTTGTTGTCTCCCATTTTTAAAACTTTGTTCTCGTAACTGAATTAATCAAGCAAAAAACCGCAAGAGGATATTTTAGTGTCAAATGTCACCTTTCCAACGAGAATAAATCTGAAATTGTTTGATAGATACCTCACGAGATATCAATCACTACAGACGTCTACCGAAAAAATAATGGATTAATTTTTCCTCAACATAATATTATGATTGTAACTAATTACATCTACTTATATCTATAATATATATTGAATTATTTCCTGTTTAAAAATTTTTTGTTATAAAAATTTAATTTAAAATTTTTTAAAATAATTGTTTTAGCATATAAGATAATTAATATTTCTCTATCTTTTTAATTAATTCTAAATCATGTAAGTCCGATTATTCCCTTGACACTTTTACGAATCAAATGTAATTTTTTTTTCAAGCTAGAATTGAATTTTGTTTCAATTTTAAAGCTAAGAGTGAGACTTTAAATTATTATATTATCGATTATTTTATAGAAGGTAAAATATTCGGTTGTTATTTGAAATATATATTCTTGTTACAAATATGCTCTATTTGTTATAATGTTAATATATAGTTATACAGCCTCCCAACCTATCTAGTGGTTAGCGTAACTGACTACGGATGGGGAGGACCTGTGTTCGAATCCCGGCTCGAGCATGCATGTACTTTCTCTCTCTGTGTTTCTTGTCCTTTCCTCAGATGATAGATGAATGTGGCTCGCCCTATAAACGGGTTTGTGGCGTGAGCAATGCTTCTCGTACTTCCGTGACTTGGTTCACAGGTGCCCACCTGGTAACGATAAAATGTGTAGCAGTTTCCGGCCTTCTTGCGGCAAATAGGCTAATGTTACTTACTTGCTCAAAGGTGCCCGTCATTAGGGAAAAAAAATATAGTTATGCTATACTCTTATTATTTAATACATTTTATTCCTTATTATTACTCTTTTCAAACATGAAAATATTATTTTACATTATAAGAATTTATAGATTATATTATAAGAATTTTAATTATCATAGTATAATCTAGAATTAACTTTCTAACGATAACAGTGGTTAAGTGTAAAAACTTTTCTGTAACAATGGATTGATACATTATAAAATAATTCTTATTTTTTATAAATCAATTAGATTCTGACAATGTTTTCTGCTCAGACCATGTAACTAAACTTGAACTTTAAAATAAAATGGCTTAACAACAATTAATAAAAAGTCGTAAATAAAAAGAAAAAAAAATGCCAAAATAAATAAATAAAAAATGTCACTCAAGATTCTAAATATAGCATAAATAAGGAATATGATGTAAATGCATTTAATTCAAATATAAGAGTTTACTTCCACTAGAATTCAATGAAAATAATTTTATAAAAAAAAGATTAAAGTTAGGATCACAAAATCATTGGAAACTTCTTTATAGAAAGCTAAGCATTCTTGATCTGACAAAAAAATTTGCATCACTATTAATGAATAAAGGATATTTAAATAAAATACACTTATCATCAATAAAGGAAACCATAAAAAATGATGATAAATCAAAAAGCTATGCGTGCAATTCAGTGAAATTTATGCACATTATACAACACATAGGAAGATACAAAATAGCATAAAAAGAAATCACCAAAAAATTACGGGGATAAACAAATGGGAGATGTAAGTAAGTAATGGGAGATGTATGAAAAGTACCTTTAATATTGGGTATGATCTCCCCCAACCGAGAAGCAATACAGCACATGAAGCTAAATGTGATGCTCTCAATTATGCGGTATATTAATTATGTAGGAAAAGCGAGCCATTGCTCTTCCAAAACATTTGAAAACGTGGCTAGGGTTCACAGATTGGAAGCAGATGCACGTCGCCCTAGAGCGTCCCAAACATGCTTGATTGGGTTAAGGTCTGGTGATCAAGCTGGCCACAGTACGCGTTCAGTTGTTTCCTGTTCAAGATAAGCTTCCACGATGCAAGCCCTGTGTGGTCTCGCATTATCATCCTATAGCACGAAACAATCACCTATTGCCCAGATATAAGTGCGTACATAAGCCTCCAGGATGTTCTCTCTATAGCAGGGCTTCTTAAACTTTTTTATATAGCGACCCACTTCAAGCTTAGGAAATTTTAAACGATCCCCTCCTCCATATAATGAAATATATATTAACCGTAGATGTAGATGTAATATCGCACTATTTTACAATGGAAATAAAATAAGGATTAAAGAATACGTACCCATTCATTTCACATATATATAATTGGAAACGTTGACGGGATATCGGTCGTAATAAAACACAATAAATAGAATGACATAAAACTATATATATATTTATTCAATAGAAAAATAAACTTTTGTAACAATTTTTTTATAAGAAAACATAAAACTATATCTATATATTCAATAGAAAAAATAAACTTTTGTAACAATTTTTTTAATAAAAACATATTATTAACATCAAACAATATCAATGTGACGGATGTGATTGTTTATTTTTACACAAATAATTAAATCTAGGCTCAATTTGAGTTAGTGCAGATCGTAATAAATTTTCAACGTTTATTAAAGTTGAACGGTATTTTGATTTTATGTAAGTTAATGTGGAAAAGGCTGATTCACATAAATATGTTGTACAAAATGTTTGTTCATTGCCATTTCCGATAGTAGGGGATATTCTGATTTGATTTCTATCCAAAATTCATGCACAGGCACTTGAGAAAATCTGAGTCGCAAGGTAGTATCACTTGTTAATTCGGCAAATTCTTCTTGTGCTTTTAAGTTTAAAAAATTAATTTCTTCCATTTCAATTGAAAATGGATTGCAAATCCATTGTTTTATATCGATATCATTGGGAAAATACCTATGCATGTAAACTTCCATATCCTTCAAATGATTAACTATAATTTTTGTTATAGGAGTATCTTTTTTTGAAATATTGTTACTAATTATATACTCATCAGTAAATGGAAACATTTCGAGTGATCCACTTTCCACTCTGTTCTTCCATATAAGAATTTTTTTAACAAAGGCCTCAAGTTTATTTTTTAACATAAACATATTAACGCAGACTCCCTGCATTGATAAATTCATATCATTGATTTTATCAAAAATATCTGCCAAATGGCATAGCTTGAGAAGCCATAAATTATCGTGAAAATAATCGGCCAAATTAGAATTTAGCTTTGTTAGAAATATAAGAACTTCATCTTTTAAAGTTAATAATCTTTTCAAACTTCGACCTCTTGATAGCCACCTAACTTCAGCATGTAGCAATAAACTTGTATAATCCGAATCCATATCAATGCACAAATTTTTAAACAATCGACTATTAAGTGCTCGACTTTTAATAAAGTTAATGATTTTGACTGCATCAAAAAACACAGAGTTTAATTCTGGTGCAATTTTTTTAACAACAAGTGCCTCTCGGTGAATCATACAATGTGTAAATGTAATATGATCATTTCCAACTTTAACAAATGCTGTAAAATCAAGATATTGTCCGGTCATTGCTGCAGCACCGTCCGTGCACACACCAACAGAATTTTTCAAATTTAATCCTTCTTTTTCAAAAAACTCATTTACTTTTTTATATATATCTTTTCCACGAATATGACCTTCCAGAGGACGACAAAACAGTATATCTTCATGAATGCTTCCCTCATAAATATATCTTACAAAAAGTAACAACTGTGCCATTTTTGAAATGTCTGTCGACTCGTCCAGTTGTATTGCAAACTTTGAGCTGTCTTTAAGCCTCATAAGAAGCTGTTGAAATTGATCATTGCTAATGTCTGAAATTCTTTTGGACACAGTGTCATTTGATAATGGAATTTTACTAATTTAAGCAGCATACTGTTTTCCATGATCAATTTCAGACATTCTTATAGCTGCAGGTAGTAAAAGTTGCTCCCCTATAGTAAAAGGCTTTTTCGTTTTTGCTATCAAATACGAAACTTCATACGATGCCAATAGATAGTTATCATTCAAAGTAACATACTTCTCCAAAGTGTTCTTTTCTTCATTTGATGTTTGCAAAAGACGCTCAAAATATTCTATTGGCTTTTTTGATAACGTTGCATGTTTAGTATTCAAATGTCGTTGCAGTTTTGACGGTTTCATGCTTTCTGCAGCCAAAAGTTCTTTGCAAATTAAGCACACTGGTTGTTCTTCATTGTTGTGAGAAGAACATGTGAAGCCATACTGCAAATACGATTCATCATATTTTCTTTTTTTTTTGTTTTGCTAGAAGTCGGATTTGAAGCACTGCAACTTGGTTGTGACGGCGTGGCAGACTTATTAGTTGGAATTTTAATTAGCCATTTATCCATGGTGGTTAAATAATAATAAATAATTAAACAAAATGTAGTTGAACTTTAACGTAATAATTAAAAACACCAACTGAAAATTACACAGTAAATTCACACATGTCACTACGAAGACAAAGCTGAGTCCAAACTGAAGTACAAACAGAAAAATAACTACACTCCAATCTTTACCAGTGCAATGACAACAAATTACGATCAGATCAACCCCGACGCATGGCGTGTTCAAAGTGTGCAGCGCACAAAGGCACCGTATCACAAAGACGCCGAAAAAGAAGCTTTAATTTAATTTTTTTTATTATTCTTTTATAAAAATAATATGCCGATTCGCCTAGCCTAGCTTGATTATGCTTCCGTATTGTATGTGTAAGCTGTAATACGACGCGGCGTCTGGGTACTTATAATCACTAAGTTATCTTGCAAACACTGACGCCGGCTGCCAGACATCAATGTCGAACGTTCAGTTGAAAATCGAGGAGCGCATTGTATTTATTATTTTAAATGCTACTTCCATATTTTCATTTATAGGCTCTACATAACAGTTTTGCATTGCCACTTTTTTCAAAAAATAGTTATAATAAAACTACAATAGTATTTTGTATGATTTTTATTTGTTTTTATATTTGTACGTAGTGTGTATACTAATTTTAAAATTTTATTTATAATGATTGAAAAGTATCAGATCTTTGCGACCCCCTGGGGGTCGCGACCCACAGTTTAAGAAGCCCTGCTCTATAGCAGGGGTTGGCAACGAGGCGCCCCCGATCGATTTTTAATGCGCCCTCGCTGGACTAATGTAAATGTATGATAGCCAGAGCGATTTACTTACTCTTTTCAAACGGCGATATTCAGCAAGTAGTAAGTTGAGTTTAGAATTGTGCACAGATTAGCAGTTTGCTAACAGTGACCGCATTTAATATCACTCACGTATTTTTTGTAAGTGTGTGATCGTATTTCGAATAGACCACACGTAGACCGTGCCTTTAAAACTACCAAGTAATCCGAAATAATTCTTTTCTTTCAAAACCCTTCATGGATAAATGTAAAAGAAAAAGAACATATTATTTTAACGATGAAGGGGAACATTTATATTGTTTCGTTGATTACAAAGGGAAGTGTATTTGTTTGTTGTGTTATAATAGTGTTGCGAATTTTTGGAAAAGTAATATTGAACGACATTTTAAGACCGTTCATACCAATTTTGATAGTGACTATCCAATGAACTCTTAAATTAGAAGAAAAAAAATTATTTCTTTAAAATCTTCAATAATTAACCAGCAAAGCTTTCTTACTAAACCACTGCAACAACATAAAGCCACAACGATAGCGTCCTATAAAATATTATAGCATTTGCTAACTAAGAATAAAAAAATTATTTACAGATGGAGAATTAGTGAAAGAAGCCATGTTAGAAGCTGCTGATTCACTTTTTGAAGAATTTAAAAATAAAAAGGAAATAGTTTCAGCTATAAACACGTTGCAATTATCAGCACGAACTGTTACTAGAAGAATTGAAGTAATTGCGGAGAATTTTGGAGGCAGAATTAGCAAATGATATGGAAAATTGTATTTTCTTTTCGCTACAGATGGATGAATAGACAGACGTGACAAATATATCACAATTAGCAATTTGCGTGAAGATGGTATTTTCTTATTTTACAACAAAAGAAGAATTCCTTAAAGTTCTGCCATTAAAGGGAAGCATATCTTTTTTACTTTTAATAAGTATGTAACAGATGTAAAATTACCTGTACAAAAGTTATCGTCAATAACAACAGACGGGGCACCAGTGATGAATGGTAAGAAAAAAGGATTTATTACCTTATGTAGACAAGATTCCTTATTTCCGAAATTTATTTCTTATCATTGCCTCATACATCAGGAAATGTTATGCTCAAAATCAATAGGTTTTTAACACTTATTTATGATAGTAACAAAAATTATTAATTCCATAAGATCGGGAGCTATGCAACACAGATTGTTTAAATTATTTTTAGAAGACGAGGACGTTCAGTTCACAGAGATCTTCTTTTACATACTGAAGTGAGGTGGCTGAACAGAGGTAAAATACTTGAGCGGTTTACCATCCTTTTGCCACAAATAAAGAATTTATTGCATCAAGAGGAGAATTTTACGATAAATTAGAAAATAAGGATTGGCTAATCGACCTCGGATTTCTGACAGATATAACGGCAAAGTTGAATGAATTAAATTTAAAAATACAAGGGAAAAATCAGCATATCGCTAACATGATCATTGATAGCATCCGTTGCTTTTATGAAATAAAATTGAGTTTATATTTATTTAATATATAATAAAGTTGGAGATTTTAAAAAATTTGTTATGCCACACGCTTTTACTCTCTATTTAAATTACATTTTTTACAGTAAAGCTACGTCTCCAAGATATTGATTAAATTGAACAAAACTACATGCATATGTTGGCAATATCGTTATTCCTAAATAATTAAAATTTTAGAACAAGAAAATCATCGCTAAAAATTCACAAAAGATAGTGATTTTTCGATGTTACATCGCTTGTGCCTCAAATCA